>JAQGAX010000020.1:0-34975 GCA_034698105.1 Plectus exinocaudatus | reverse complement strand
CTGGTTTTGCTTTTCGCACTTTTGTCGAAATATACACATCGGGCCCTGATCAAACAGCTTGGGGTACTCCATATTTCGGTAATTACTCGCATGTTGCGGATGGCTCTGCCTTTATCGTGCTAATCTTTTGTTACTTTGCGATTTTATATAAACGACCGACAAAAATGGTAGGCAATGTGAATTTGAATAAAAGTGAACATATAAGGAGAGAAAAGGCGGAACGAAATTTAGCGCTTCAATTTGGCATAGTTGCGCTCGTTTACATGGTTTACCATTTGAATGTCCTGGTCTTCTTGCTGTTCAATCTGTTTAACCCAATGTTCTGTTTCATCCTGACACTGCAATACGTTATATACATTAATTGTAATTCGTACATATATTTGGCTTTCAACAGCGATATTCGTCTGCACTTTTTGCGAATGTTTTGCAATCGTCAACAGTCGTCGAACGCTGTGATACCTGCTATTGCGAACAGCACTTTACATGTGGGTGGTAATACCGCTACCGATCTCGGCACCATTACCGATACTAATGGATAATTTGATACTCGGTAATAGCGCTGCCGCAACAATATGCGAACTAGCAATGAGCCTTCCTTCGCACGCAGTTGTTAAGGGCTAATTAGCTAAATTAAGCGGCAGTTACAATGCGGACGCAAGATACAAAAAAAACCAGTTTTGTATCTTTGTGTCTTATATCTTGTGTTTCGTGTGTCTTGTATCTTGTGTCTGCATTGTAAACTCCGCTTAAAGCCTCTCGATCATGGTAACTGCGCGGATGAACGCTCGTTGCTTGAAGTTATTTCCTTTCGCGTATCAATGCGGCAGCGCCACCCGGTAATGTCAGTTCTGAGATTGTGATCGATATCAGTTTTACTCTTTTTCGCCTATTCACACCGTACCTTTACCCTATTTAGACCGTACTTTTAGCAATAGCACTTAGTTTCTATGTTCCTGCATGGCCTCCAATTCTGTGGGATATTTGATACTTTCGGATGTTGCAATGCTGTGAGAGTGGTCTTTTATTATTTGTTCTGAGTTCTGTGATCTGCTTCTTGAAGAAAGATTTTTCTCTGAGTCAAAACTGCACAGCATTTAAAGCGAGAGAATAACAACGGATGCAATAAGAGCAATTAAACTCGATAGTCAGACATATGTAGTGATATATATATATATAGTGATAGCATACATGTGCATGGGGGGAGTCAGTCAGGTGGTCTAGCGCCCAACATGAAAAAAATCTAAACCCCCCCCTGAAAAATCAACCGATAATTTGAAAACTCAGGCAAAAAATTAGCGGAAATTTGCATTTTTGCGGGAAAAACGTGATCCCTCAATTTTCAACATCTCTTACAAGAATGAGTAATAGTGAAAACTAGATACGAGAACAAAACGGAACACCGGAGAACACGCTTGAGACGATAAATCAATCAGTGCTCATCGTTCACTTTCTCTCGCTTTTTGATCGTCATCTGCGCAGCATCGCTATCGAAAGGCGCTCGGAACTGACCAACGCGCGAAATCGCCAGAATACTCTTTTGCTCGCAGCAACAGAATTCGCACTGCTCGCATCTAAACAAGTACACATGCCAAAAAGTTCGTACCACCAGCAGACCTGGGCACCCAAAATTTTCTGGGGGGTACACAGTACAGGGAATTTTGATAATTAGCCGTCGATATTGATTTTATGGGGGGTACGGACCCGGGTGGGGGGTACGTACCCCCCGTACCCCCCACGCCCAGGTCTGACCACCAGTCATATATAGCGTTTTGGCTATTTCCACTCACAGGCAAAGGTTATCTTGGCCAGGGTTTTGGCAATAATTTTTCGAATCAAACCTGACCAGCAACCAGTCAACTTCATAAAAGTTAAAATAAAAGCAAACGATGAAACGCACTGATGGTCGGTGTTCAACACCGACAGCAGGACGGGACGAATGGCCGTCTCGTGCAGGGTGGAGAGGTAGACGCGACGGCACAAGTTGGCCATCATGTCCCACCATTTTTCGGTTTTGTTTGACTTGAGCCAACGGTTCATCATGTGCTGCAGCACTGCCGCTTCGTGCACTGTTAGTTTGTCGACATCGGGCAGCCAGTCGTCTGAAAATATTCGGTTCACGCTAATTCTAACGTATGATTGGGCGGATAAAATAATCGTTACTTAACGTTAAGTAATACTTAGCGATACTCAGCGCTATGCTTCATCATTGCCTTACGCATTACTCAACTAAGTAACGCCTAAGTTACGATTATTTTATCCGCCCATTGACTCAGGCACGTAGCTAGAAACAAACAACGGGGGAATGCAGAATCAACCTTCAGAAGGGAAATCGAAAATTTTCAGAGGGGATCCTTTATTTATCGGCCCTTCGAACACCGGAAGGCAATGCCCCCGCGCTTAAAGCTACGCAGCTGGAGAGACCTTTAGGAAGATCATGTATTTCGTTTCTTCTCATGGGCAAATTATGTGTCGAGGCAGTTTGCATGAAAAGAGAAAAAAACATAACGCTTCCATACAACATATGCAAGGAAGAAATGAACATGCGAACATTTGGGGATAATGTAGCGCTCCTGATCGATGCCGAGTAGCAAACCAGGAGAATCGGCGTCGCCAGCTTGGCCTCAAAGAAGAAAATGAGAATAGATCGTTCCTTCAATTCCGAGTTTTAACCCTCTTCATCCAGCTCCAGCTGACAGCTGCGACAGCCGAGTTTGGCACCGGGCAGCGGGTCGCGCTCGATCTCCTTCTCGGCGCTGCCGAAGTGCGTGCAGGTTCCTTCCCAATAATCGTTCGTCCTAGCGTTCCTCTCGCGCTCTTTCTGCTTCATGATCGCTGAAAGGATAAAAATTTAGTGACCACAAGGGTAACTACCACAAGTCACTTTTTTTTCTACCTTGTTGAACAATTTCGTTGACATTCGTTTCCAGTCCGGTGGTTTTTTCGAACTGCGATAAGTCAGACGGCACACCTCCGGCTACTTTCAGCATAACCTGGTGCAGTTTGTAAGTGGCTGCTTCGACAAGTTCTTGACAGTCGCAATCCGCTCCATATGACATGCGAAGACAAGGACAGTGCTAAAAAGCGACGGAGCATCGAATTTCGCGATTCAAATAACGAATCCAGTCGGGTAGTGGCTGTCCGGTTATTAGTTGCAAAAGTGGCTTATGTTTGCTTCAAGTTCCTTGGATTGGAAGCGAAGCGAAATAGCTCATGAATTACTGTCAACTGTATCGAATAGCCACTATCCGATTCGCTAGGCGTTTGATGCGCTGCTTACGATCAAGTACTCCGGAAGCATGCGATGGTAGGCCTTGGGCAGGATGTTGCGTACGCGACGGTAGGTATAACTGTGCGAGCAGATCTGGACTGAGTGGTGGTCAAGAGTAGAGTTGGCGGTCGGGTCAGCGCGCTGTCGAACGGCGGTGGCCGCGCCGACGAACGGCCGCAGCGACAGCGCCGTCGTCTCGTATGCGCCGTGCGAGTGGTAGTTAATGGGGATGAGCGATAGGCTGTGGTTCTCCATCGCCTCGCGCACCTCCGATCGCTTGTCTTTGTACTGGTTGATGCGCCACTGAATGTAGCGCTCCTTGGAGGGACCCTCCTGCGGTCGGATCTCTGAACACATCGGACATTGGAGACTACTTCAGCGGCACGTAATGGGGTCATTCATACATTACGTCACGCTTTTGGGAGGGAGGGGGTGTCTGAGAAGACCTGTGACGGACGCGTGACGCTATGACGTCACAGCTAAGCTTAACCATTGAAGGGAGTGGGTTGCCGGGGTCGGCTGCAGCGTGATGGGTGGGGGGGGGTGTCGTAAAAAGGCCAAAAAAGGCGTGACGTAATTTATGAACAGCCCCAATCATCTCGTCAAATAAAACAGCTGGCTTGTGGTTCTTATTGATCGAAAATATGATTGGTCTATCAAATGAATTATTCAGAAGTACTTTTGAAATAGACGAGAAATTAGCAAGGGAGGGCGACTCTTGCCACTTACGAGTGGAATGGCGCATTGAGAAAAGAGAGCGAGTGTCCAACGAGAGCTTGTTGAAGTTGCCGACGATGTCCGCCATGATATGCTCTGAGGAATCTCTCTGAAGACAATACGAAATTATTTCTGCAGAAAACGGCACTGATCAGCAATCTGTGTGGCAAACATAAGAAGGCCAGTGAATATTTTTCGTTGAACACGGAATTTTATGGGAAGGGGCAACGCAACAGATTCTATATTACAGTCATGAGAGTATATGTAGCATACCGGACGTACGGTATCCTCGTCTTCGCTGTCGGCGTGGGGTGTGGAGAGGACCAGTAGGTCAGCGTGTTTGCCCGTAACCTGAAAAGTATATGTAATGAAGTGATTTCTCATTGTATAAATAGAAATTGAATGGGTAAATACGGTAGCTAACAGTACAATATTTTAACTGGCGCATCGCACTATGCGTGCATAAAACATGAAATTATGGACTTTTGCTTGCATGCGGCGCGCTGGATGTTTTCTCTCGAATCCACGAATTGAACTGTTTATGTATGACGATCGATCATCAACTGCTAATAGCCATTTTTAGGACTGACAACATCACTGCACCTGAATGGTATCGTCAACCAGATCGCGCTCCGTGGGTAGCAGTCTGTCGCGCAGGCAATCCGCTACATTCAGCTTCTCAATCTCCTCCTTCGTCATCATCTCCTCAGGCGTGAAGTTGAAGTCGATGATCTGCTCTGGTTCGGGCTTTCCCACGAAGGGCAGAGTCGGCTGGCCGGCCGGCTTATTTCGGCCAAATTTACCCTTTTGGCGGGTTCGTTCTCGGTCTTCCTTTTTCATCTCTCCGTTTTGCACTCTGACAGGGTTCATGCTTCCTTCTTCAAGGAAGTCAGTTGTGAAAATTATAGAATAAAGTCTTGTTTCATTTATTTTTAGGCAAAAATGATTGCTGACAGTGAAATAAATTATAGTGAAAGTCCATTCCATTCATCTCTAAATTTGAATACGCTAGATTTTGGTACGGTATATAAATCATGTTTGTTGCGTAAATGTACGGTGCGTAGAAAAGATGTGCGAAAACGTGGACGACGATGTCGTGGCGATCGCGCCGGTCGCTCGCTCACGGTCAGTAGTTGACGGAATCGGATCGGATTCGGGCGAGCCGGTTGGATTCGGAATCGAAAGCGAACTGTCAGAAGGACTTTTAAAGAGATTCTTTTGACGCCTTTTGCAAATGCTATTACATCATTGTGTAGGCTTGTAGCGGAAAAGAGATTATTTACGATACGTAATCGAGCAAAATTCTCTCGAGCGGCGTTTATCCTAATATCTAACATTTGGAACCGTTTCAGAAAAGTAGGCCAACGCATAGAAAGCTATTCTATACTTTTGCTGAAACGAAGATGAAACTACGATGAGTGGCTGGTCTGACTTCACGTCGGTGGCCAAGTCGGCTTTGCTATCGGCGCAAAAACGCATCGACACTGTGCTCGACATCAAAGATGACCCGGATGAGAACAGCGCATCGGTCGTCGCAGCCGTTGAAACACCCGCCGAAACAGCGTCCTCCAGTGTCGGTCTGAATCGCCTGCAAACGGACTTTTTCTCCGCGTTTGGTCTGTCGTCGGGGGCGACGGACGTTGTTGCAACTGATGAAGACGCATCTTCCACTAAAGCTGACCCTCTCGGTGGTGGTGCTGCATCGTTGTTGGGTGTCGCTGCGCCGCAATTGAAGATGCCTTCTTGGTTCAGCAAGGAGAAGAAGCAGAAGAGAGACAGTAGCGAAGGGGCGAAGAGCGGCGGTAAAGGGTGGGGCAAGTGGCTGGGCGCTGCTCCTTCTACGATCGAAGATGATGAGTCGTCTACGGCGTCGGCGACTGCGGAAGAATCTTGGGCGGCTGATGTAGATGTAAGCAAATTCTATATCTCTCTCCTCCAGAATTATCAGATTGACGATTGTTTGACTTAATTGCGAACTGCACTCAATGAGATCAGACCGCCTATCGAAAGAAATGAAGTGAAATGGATTCCTTTATTTGTCTCAAGTTTACCTTAATGCAATCGTAGCGAGCGTTGATGCCATAGTCGTTTATGCAATCAGCAGTTTGGCGCTTTTTTGAAATGAAACCGCTTAAATAGAATAAGACTACTGCATGCAGTTTGATGCCTGACGTATTCTATCATTTTTAGGTCGACAAGACGGAGCAAATCATTCAGGTTGAACCACATGCCGACTTATTGTCGCCGCCGTCCTGTTCTTCAAGCAATTCGCCGAGAACCCCCGAACCAGCGCGAACCAGAAGACGGAATCAGTCCGACTATGAAGAAGTCGAATTGTTGACACCGGCCGACGAAAACCGCGCGAAGTTCGACGCATCACGTTTGCTGCTGAAATCGACGCCCGGCGAGCCAGCGATGCCAACCAGAACAGCAGACATGTCCGAATCAACGACGACGACGACAGAAATGGGCGGCGATTGGATGACCGATTCAGGATGGGGCGCCTTCGACAACGAACCGGTGGTCGATTCGGAGCCGAACCCAATCCGCGACAGTCATCCGACCAGTGGATCGAGCCTGGAGATGCTCGGCCGTCAGTCGCCGACCGTCGCTTTGTGCACCTCCACATCCACTCTGCTCAACAGTTCGCACAGCGATTCCGGACAGAGCGTCGCCACGCTGGTTGCTTCCGCGGCGTCATTGTCAGCGTCCCCGGAACGAAACAATCAAACTCTGCTCGACGATCGCGATGCGGATGACCGACTAGCGCAGGTCGACGATGACGACGACGATTCGGCGGTTCAAGACGTGGTGTATGATGTTGTGGAGCGCGTGCATTCAGCGTCGCGAGGGTCCTTCCACGAAGACCCGATTACGGTATCGGTGATCGACCACCCTTCGCTGCCCGAATCGTACGTCGACGTCGGCTCTACGACCGCCGATAGCAGTCCGCCGCTGTCGCATCAGAAGTCTGAAACATCGTCGGGGCTGAAGGGCGGCTCGGGGTACACGTCGCCGGCGGAGGAGCTGGAGACGGCGGCATCGAGCGACATCGAGATCATCTCGACGCCCAACGGCGACAACTGGTCTGAGCGCAGCTACCGCTCGAACGTTCTCGGCACGCCGCAGTTCCACGCGGCCGCCTTCCGCTCGTCCAACGAACGCCGCATGCATCGACGCGTAGGCAGCGATCACAGTCTGTCGTCCGATTTGGCGCTGCAACCTTCTTCGTCCGATCGAGTATGTTTATTTCACGTTCACTATTTGCTTTTCGTAGACAATATGACGTTCGGACCTCTTTGATTCCATGCCGCTCTATTGCAGTATGTCATGCATAGGGAAGGGTTTGATCCGTCCTGGAGCCGTATTCATGAAACGCGGGTTACAGGGTTAGGGTTAGGGTTACAATGAAAAGCATACGTCTTTGGGGTAATCGATAAAACTATGCTTTGCATTGTAACCCTAACCCTGTAACCCGCGTTTCATGAATACGGCTCCTGTGTACTGGGCAACGTACCGTAACCCGCGCGTGCGCTGTCAGTGTCACTATCTTTTTATCAAGTGTAAGTTTCAAAAAACGTCCATCCTGGGTCCTGGGCAGTTTGTGTTTCTGTCCTGTGTGAATATCATCGTTTCCAAGGGGTTACCCACGTCTGCAGTGTGTATTTTTGTTAATACTTGCTTTTCATTGACTTCTCCTTTAGCGCAATGTGACGCACCTGGCGGAAGTGCTGGAGAATCGCGAGAAACGACTGATCGACATGTCGCAGGAGAATGCACGGCTGTTGGAGGAAAACGAAGAAATGATGCATCGCATGAAGGAGTCGGCGCTGGCAGCCGAACGCACCGAAGCGGCCTTGAACAATTTGCGCGAAAAGTATTCCAAGATCTGCGAAGAACGCGACGCTGTCAAGCAGAAGTTCGAATGGCACATGAAGGAGCTTGGTTCTGGCGGGTATGCGCAGTGGAACTCGATTCTCGTTCAATAATCGTTTTTTGCAGCGCTACTGTTCAGCAGCTACAGCGCGTTTTGCAACAAAAAGAGCAGCAGATCCAAGATCTGTTGAAAGAAGGTGTCGTCTTTGAGCGCGGTTTTTTTATCTTTTGCATTTGCAAAATTGGTTTCAGGTGAAAAGCTATCAGAAAAGGAGCTGAAACATTCAAAGATTATCAAAAAGATCCGCGAAAAAGAAAAAGAAACTGAGAAAGTGCTGGAAAGTCAGCGTGTCAAGCTGGCCGAAATGGACGCGTTGAAACAAAAGTTGAGAGAAAGAGAGGAACAGGAATTGAAATACGACGGTTCGTGGGACTGTTCATAATTGCGTGATTACTCTGCGTTATTTTTATAGAAGCTGTACATCAGCTGAGAGCCAACAACGAACGACTGGAGAAGCGTGTGAAGAAGCTGGAAGCGGAGAAGGAGGAGGCGCTCGAGAAGCAGCGTAGTCTGAAGGCGTCTGTCGACGGCTGCTACCAACAAATCAGCGAACTACATCGAGAACAAGCGGCCAAGAACGCTGAAATTCAGGTGTGTATGACCGACTACCCTTCATTTTGTGCCATTATTTTCTCCGCTTTTGCGGTTCTTTGATACCTGCTGTTCTAGACAGTGGCGAGGCGGGTTTTGGGGATATCATTTGGCGGCTCAGGCCAAATTAATAGTATGAGCTTCAGAGTTCTTAATATCTACTGTAATACCGTAATTTGACAACAGTTTATTCATCAGCACTACATTTGCTGTTGAGTTCAGGCGGATTGCAATTTAAGACGTTTTTTTGAAGCAGCAAACTTACCCTTAACTACTTTGGCATTAATATTTCTAGATTTCGGTAAAACTAGGGGTATTCTAGAGCTACTGTCCGAAATTTTCGAAAAATCGGCCAGAATTATTTTTAAACTTTCGTAGGGATTTATCGTGGAAAGTATAAATTTCTAATACTGAAAGTTCAAAGAATTAGAGAAATTTTGTATCTTTCGTCAAAATTGCTTTTTCTTTTTACCAATCGACCGGGAATGATGATAGATCACACACAGCCGATCCACGCTTATTCTTAGAAAAAGCATCCAAAACAACCCCTCGTAGTCCCTTCAAAGCATTTCATCATCTGATACACTCTTGTGCAGTCCCTGTCGTCAAAAGCGGAAGCGTCGAAGGAGCGCGAATTGGCCGAACAGATCGAGCTGATGGAAAGCGGTCGCGAGTCAGAGCGACGCAGTCTGATGAAGCAGCTCGAAGATGTGCGCGTCAACTTCATCCAATCGACTGATGAATCGTCGCGCGTCGAAGAGTCCCTGCGGTGGGAAGTCAATCAATTGCAGAAGGTATGCCTGTCAAAAGTTTTGGATAATTTTAGCAACGGCGTGCGTATAATTTATTCCTTGATAAATATCACTCGTGACTGAAACTCATGTCCGGGATATACCGTATTTATTCTAATAATACTGTGTACTATTCTAATAATAATAGTACGACTCTCTCCAATAGTACTGATAATACAGTAAACATCGCTTGTAGCGGTAAATGGGGGACCGATAGATTTTGACCGGTATCAGCGAATGCCGCTATAAACGATTATATTAAGCGTGGTAAGATACCCATCCGGGGCCGGCCAATCTTGACCGGTATATGCGATTTGCCATTAATACCGATACCGCTATAAGCGATGTTCGCTATACATAGTACTACTATAATAATGATCTCTAATTGCACGACCCTCTCGGGGTCGATTGAAAAATAGTGCGACCAATCGTACTATTAGAATAAATACGGTATGCATAATTTTTGCTCTCAGTTCCGCTCGTGACGCAACCGCGAGGTTCAGAGATCGCTCTCTGCGCTTCAAAAGTGTGAAGTGGTGTAATGGGTTTGGCGACGCTCGAAGTGCATTTCTTCCATACCTTTCGTAAAACGCCACGATGACAAAAAGTGTAACGTCTTGTTGATCAATTCGCGCGTGCACTTGAAGCGATCCGGTCTGTCTGGTGTTTTACGACGCTAAACGTAAACATGTTCGCTTTTTTTGCTGAGGTGTTAGTCGCAGTGTCTGCGAGATGGAATTTTTGACACCATAAGATACGGTATTATCGCCGGCAAAATATGTTACGCAGCGTTGTCTTTTTCAGAAATTGCAAGAAGCCGAGCTGCGCAATCAAGAGTTGTCCGACAGTATCAGCTCAGGTATTACAGTAGTCAGCGCTGAATTGAATGCCGGTCAGCTCGTTTCAGCGACGCAGCCGCTGCTTCGACAAATTGAAAGTCTTCAGAACTCGCATTCGGTTCAGCAGGCGAATTGGGAGCGATTGGAGAAAGCGCTATACGAACGAGTTGGTGAGCCAGTCGCCTTTCAGCAGCTTTCTACATCTTTGTCTATTTGTACAGTGAACATCGCTTATAGCGGTAAATGGGGGACCGGCAGATTTTGACCAGTATAAACGAATACCGGTACAAACGATTTTATTAAGCGTGGTAGGATACCCCCTGGGACCGGCCAGTCTAGACCGGTATAAGCGATGTTCACTGTATATTTCACTTACCGTCCATTTTGTGTTTCTGTTGTTTGCTCGTCGTTAATCGACCGTATTTATTTGTGAACTCAGTCGCATCGCTAATTTGTCGACGTCTTGCAGCGGATGCCGAAAGAAAACTGCTTCGAGTGGAAGACACGGAGCGAGCGGGCGTCAATACTCTACTTCAGTTGCAAAACGACGCCGAGGGACTGAAACGCAAGATGGCCTCGATGGCGACCGACAACTCGGCGCTCGAGTCGGAGGTGGGAAACCTGAAACGCGACCGCGAAAACTGGATTCAGGTCCGGGCCAAGTAAGTTATGACAGGCTGTACCCGGTGGTATGGCTGATGTGCGTTGTCTTATTTGGTATTTTGATCTACTTTGCACGACCGCTTTTTTCTGCGCCGATCCCGTTCCACAGTGGCGATAACTGCCGTCTCTGTGAAATGTGTCGTTTTCTGTCTTTCAATTAGGTCATTGTGTTGTTCTAGGCCCCGTGAAAGATGATCGATGACAACTTGTGAATTGGGTCTTGGGCGAGCAAACAGTTTTTGTGGCATTCCCGTGACATTTCTTTTTGTGACGCGCGGCGGTTTCAGATATGCTTCTGACTTGGAGACTGAGAGGCAATTGCACAGACGAGCGCTCGACGAACTGCAGCAAGAGAAGGAACTGCTCACCACTCAGTTCGAATATGAACGCACGCAGATCAGACAGTCCTTCGAGAAACGCATCGAGCAACTCACTATTGATGTTCAGGAAAAGGTTCGCCCCCCCCCGCAAATACGCTTGCTCTTCGTCATCGGTAACTGGCTTATTTCAGGAACGCATGGTCACTTCGTTGCGCAGTCAACTTTTGGAGACTCAGCTGGCGCCGAAGCGAGCATCCGCGGAGATGCGAACGGTGGACGGCGACGTGACGCCTCGGCTCGGTCGTTCCCGCTCCCCTTCGAACTTGTCGCTGAATGCGGTAGAGAGATGCCACTTCGGCGTGATCATTATGTGATGATGGCACTGACACATTGTCGTTTTTGGTGCAGGACGAGTCCGGCGACGAACTGTGGTCCGCCAGCGATTTCTCTGGCCCGTCCGGCTTCTCTTCGTTGGTCGAACGACTGCGCACCAGATTGCAGCAACGCGAGGGAGAATTAGGAGTGTTGAGAGTAAGTGTATTTTCGCGACCATTCACCTGGCGCTCCTTGAGCCCCCTCACTACTGAATGGAATGACGTCATGTACTTGGCAGGACGAATTGGGCTCGATGCAGCACAGTCGCGATCGGGCGATCTCACGCCTGGCCGACGTGCAGCGACAAGTGGAGGAGATGAGTGCGCGCATGGACGAGTTGGACGCACTCAGGGAGCAATTGAAGGTATGCGCCGATACAATTGAGTCACGCTTGTGGTACACTCGTAATCCACTCAGGAACTGAACGGCAAGCATCACGCGCTGCTGCAAATGTATGGCGAGAAGGTGGAGCGTGTCGAGGAGTTGCAGTTAGACTTGCTCGATGTGAAGACCATGTACAAACAGCAAGTGCGCCCCGTTTCTTTGATTCGTGAGTGGCGGGCCGCAAATTAATGATGGATTGTTTTCAGATCGAACATCTGTTACAAAGCACCACTTGAATTGAGGACACGCACGACACGGCCCGGTTAAATATGTCAATTGTCTTCTGGGAGAAGACTTAACCTACCACGTCCGTTTTACACAAGATTGCTGATTTATTCGGCACGCGATTGGTCTCTGGCCAATAGTGCACTTTTTACCTGAAACCCTAACCAGATGAAGACTGTGATCGCGTCTTTCAAAAATAATTCTTCATACGTTTATTTGCTCCTGCGGTGGTTGGTGTTAACGACGGTGTGTACAGTAGAGTGTGATGTCGCTAACTTATTGCCTGCCAAAATCGTGCCGCCGACAAAAAAAAACACGGCGTGCTGCAGTCTGATATGTAGTTTGTATATTGCATCACTGTGAACGTGCTGTGATGAACAATAGGTGGGCGGGCCACGCGGGGAACCGGAAGACCAAGATGACGACTGACAGCGAGAGGGGGACACGGTTGAGCGGCTCTTGTGTCGTCACTGCCGGCTGCTTGCGGCGTTGTCGTCTTCGGAGGACGCGTGCGTGGATGCCGTGTTAGGCTGTTGGCGTGGATGTTGCGGAGTGGGGAGATAGGAGAGAGTTGGAGTTGGGAGGGTCGGATGGGCGCCCTTGAGACGCGACTGTGGCCGTAACCTCGGTCGGCGGCCGGTTGCACGGTCGGGCTGGCGGCCGGACGCGATGGCCGCAGTGGCGCACGCGACGACACGACGACCGCTGCTGTGATGCGTCTGCGCACGGCCGGCGATCGGGAAACGGCAGCGGTATTGGCGGATCGCGCGCATCGCAAAACGGACGAGTATTCACTACTTATCTGCGCGTTGATGAACCTGTCTTGTGCGGAGCTCGGCCGGTCCGAGAGCGGCCAGTGACGCCCTATCTGGAACGCCCCCAGCTATCGCCCGTCGCCACCAAAGGTGCGGCGCCGTCGTCGTCGTCGTCTCGGTCGCCGGATTGCCGACGCCGCCGCATAGGCTGCCCACCCCGACCTGTTCCCATCTTCCCCGACGTCCTATTATTATTGGATTGTGTCGACCTCGGCCGGCTGTTCGCACCTGTTTCGTTCGATTTTCGGTAAGTTGTCCACTTGTACGACCTCTAATTCGGGCTCGGCCAGACTTTTTTTGCGCCACCCACGAGTTCCTGTCACGGACGGGGTGTGCGGTGCTTGGCTGGCCGGTCGTCAGTGTGTTTCGGCCGTCTTCTGCAGCGTCGTGTCTGCGCTCGGACCAGATTTGCACCCGGCGACTGGACGGGGCGGACGGTCGGCGGCGTCCTCGACAGTCGGCACCAATCGCAATCGTCGACGCTTGAAGGCGCCCCGACCGACCGTCGCTCGCCCATCTCTCCCAACTATGTAAATTCGTCGGTCGCCGTCCGGTCGCTGCTTGCGTTCTTCGGCGGGCACGGCGTGCGCGATAGGAGATAGCCGCTAGCCGAGTCAAAATATGTCTGCGAATCTGCGAATGATGATCTGAACTGTTTTTGCAGCCTAGCGACTAGACAAGTATGCCGACCGGCAAGTCAGGCGATCAATCGAGTGAAAGCCCCGGCTGGGAGCGCATCTCAAGCTCGGAAGCGGACACCGAATCGACCACACCCCCGTCGCCCGTCAGCTCCGTCGTGCCCGATACCAGCACCGCCGATAGTCAGGTGCGTCCCTTTGGTCAATCGCTCATTTGGTCTGTCCTTGTTTGGCGCGCAAAAACCACAGTCCTGCTCTACTGACTCGTCGCCTACTTCGCCGCCGTCGTTTAGGCTGACGCGACCGCCCGCAATTGGGCACTTGCGTCACCCGCGTCACTCCTATCCAATAAGAACAAAGGGGAGCACCAAGGAACGAATGAACATGTTTGATTGCTTGCCGCTGTCTTGTCATCATCGTCGCCCCGGCGGTATGCGGCCTTGGCGCCTGTGCGGCAGACTAGTGCGCCCACTGAGCGGAACGGGTCCGACCGTATTCCTTGCGTCTTTAGGTGCTCGTCGACGATTGATTGAATGCGCGTGGGTGGGTGGCCAACTGTGGAGTGTTGCGTAGGAAAGGGAAGAGAGTGAAGTGCCCAGCTCCTTTTTTCCTCCCCCCTTGTGGTACTGGCTGACTGGCATTCGCTCGACTGACTGATTGCTACTCTTGCGCGCTACACTTGAATGCAATTTGACCGGACGGACACGGCAGATGAGAGGAGGGGATGCGATGCGCCACGTATGACCGAGCAGTGTTGTGAACGGCGTTGCGATTCGGTCGCTGTCGCCGACCGCCGAAGACCGGAGGAATGCCGTGTCGGCCGGCCGCCGCGGCGAAAGTGTAACGCAAAGGGAAGGAAGGGACAACTTGACGATTCTATCCGGACGGTCGGGTCGCGCGCGATAAAGATCCAATGACAGTCCCATCGCCGCTCTGCGGCGCCGCACGCAACCACTGTCTCTCCTCGATTGCCGGTGCACTTGATCATGGACTCTGCTCATAATGACACTTGTACTCATTCAATTGATTTATATACAGACGCAGAGCTTCTCACTTTCAGTTCAACGGCAGTGAAGGAGACATGCCGTGGTGGAGAGATCAGGAGGAGATCGTCATCTCGGGCGTAAGCGGCCGCTTCCCGCGGTCGGACAACGTGACCGAGTACGGCGATCTGCTGTTGGCCGGAGAGGATCTGGTCACCGAGGACGATCTGCGATGGCCGCCCGGTTCGTCATTGGCTCTTCTGCCTACATGCAATTGTGAGACACGCACGCTGTTTCAGGCTTCTACGACCTGCCACTGCGGCACGGCAAGCTGAAGGATTTGAAGAAATTCGACGCTCAATTCTTCGGCGTGCCGCCCAAACAAGCCAACTTCATGGACCCCCAGCAGCGTCTGCTGCTCGAAGTCACCTACGAAGCGATGATCGATGCCGGTCAGTCGTCGGCGTGCGGTTTTGTTACTTAGTGCGCCGATTGTTGGCGCAATCGGCGGAGCGGCCGACGGCAGCGGCGACGACGACGTACGATTGCCGTCGGGGTCATTCGCCCCGTCGCGTGATGCATTCGGCCGTCGCGCGTTCCATACGGGCGCAGACCTTGAACTCTGGCGGCGCCGCTGCTGCCCGCCCGCCACTGCACTCCCCCTCTCCGTCGACAGCTCCGTCGTCGGGGACCGGCCCACCCCGACCCGGCGTAATCGCTCGTCCTCGTTGGCGCATCTCGCCGCTGCTCTCCTTTATCCGCCATCCGCCTCCAGTGCAAGCGCAACAACACAGCGCATTCACAACAACACGCCGGATAATGGGTTGATTTGTGGCGGATGCATTCGTTTTTAAGGGAGGGTCGGGTTGGTTTGCTGGATCGCAACCGCCTTTGGTTGCCAGCAACAGTGCATACGCCTTCAACAGTTAGGTGGGGGGATATTTTTGGACAAAAATCCTCTCAGTAGTCTGGTCCTGAAAAACATGCACATCTTTCAGGCATCAACCCGCAGATACTGCGCGGCACCAAGACCGGCGTGTTCATCGGCTGCTCCGCGTCTGAGACTGGCGGCGCGCTGACTCAGGACCCCGAAGTGGTCACCGGCTATACGCTGACGGGATGCGTGCGTTCCATGTTCAGCAACCGTCTGAGCTACTGCTTCGACTTGCGCGGCCCGAGTTTCTCGGTGGACGCGGCCTGCTCGTCGAGTCTGCTGGCTCTGCAGCTGGCCGTCGACGCGATTCGTCAGGGTCAGTGCGATGCGGCCGTCGTCGGCGGCAGTCAGCTGACACTCACGCCCACCGCCGCCATCCAATTCCTCCGTCTGGGCATGCTCTCCGAACGCGGCTCGTGTCGCTCGTTCGATGCGTCCGGTACGTTGTTTTCCTCTTTCTGTGAGCTCTTTGCATGGAATTGCTTGCTAATAACTAGCACAATTTGTATCTGCATCCAATTATGGAGGTAATGAGTTTTATGCAACGAAACCTTCCATATTGAGTGTCCGTTTTGTTCCACCACTCTCTTAGTGAGAAATAATTTTTCAGGCGATGGGTATTGTCGTACGGAATGCGTTTCGGCCATCTTGCTGCAGAAGCGATCGGCTGCTCACCGTATCTATGCAACCGTTATGCACGCCAAGAGCAACACCGACGGCTACAAGGAACAAGGTAGGGAAGCATCTGGTTTGCTCACATGCTGCCTCACTTAACTTCGAAAATTTCAATTCGTCATTTTGCTATTATGAGGACCACCAAGTCACGTTTCAATGGCTGTTATTTTGAATATATGATACTGACTTGATCATGACAACAAAATTTAGGTATCACGTTCCCCTCGGGTGAACGTCAGGCTACGCTACTGGAAGAAACTTACCGTGAGGCGGGCGTCGACCCGAACACGGTCGTCTACGTGGAGGCGCACGGCACGGGCACCAAAGTGGGTGATCCACAGGAGGCAAACGCCATCTGCGAGGTGTTCTGCTCAAATCGTACGGAGCCGTTGCTGATCGGTTCGGTCAAGTCGAACATGGGTCACGCCGAACCGGCTAGCGGTGTCGCCTCGGTTGCCAAGATCCTGATGGCCATGGAGCGCGGCTTCATCCCGCCCAATCTCCATTTCGACGAACCCAACCCGTACATCCCCGGTCTGCAGGACGGTCGCATGAAGGTGGTCGTCGAGTCGACGCCTTTCCACGGCGGCATCATCGGCATCAACTCCTTCGGCTTCGGCGGTAGCAACACGCACATCGTGCTCCGCTCCCACCCCAAGATGACCCTGCCGCCCGTCATCGCCCCCGCCTACCCTAAATTGTTGGCATACAGCGGACGCACGGCCGACAGCGTACACAGTCTGCTCAAGGCGATGGAAGAGCACAAGGACGACCCCTACTTCCAGCAGCTGCTGTCCGAACAGGCCAATCTGACGCCCAAGGACTGTCCATTCCGCGGCTATGTCGTCATCAACCGCGACAACGCTCAAGTACCGCTCAAGGACGTTCAGGTAATCGTCGTTTACCGTATTTATTCTAATTGCGATGCAATCTCTAATAATAGCATGCGTCCTTCATTTCCTGATTGTACTTATATTTTTATTTCAGAAAATTGCCATTACCGAACTGCGCCCCGTCTGGTTCATCTACTCGGGCATGGGCTCGCAGTGGGCGGGAATGGGTCAGAAGCTAATGCAGATACCCTGCTACGCCGAGTCGATCTACGCCTGCTGCAAAGCGCTCGAAGGCACCGGCGTCGACCTCTACAACATCCTCATGAGTGACAACCCGGACATCTTCAAGAACAACACGCTTAACTGCATGCTCGGCATCTGCGCCATTCAGGTACGACTTTTTCTTTTCACCAAAACAACTGAGCAAGACGGTTCTCTTTCAGATCGCACTGACTGACATGTTGCGATTGATGGGCGTGCAGCCCGACGGCATCGTCGGCCACTCGACGGGTGAGATGGGCTGCTCGTACGCCGACGGCGGAGTGACGCGCGAACAGGCGATGCTGCTCGCCTTCCATCGCGGCAACACCATCATCAACGGCAACCTGGGCACTGACGGTGGAATGGCCGCCGTGGGCTTGACCTGGGAGGACGCGATCAGGCGCTGTCCCGAGGGCGTCGTGCCCGCTTGCCACAATGGCTCCGACTCAGTCACCATTTCCGGCAAAGCCGATAAGGTACGGTCGTCGTTCTCTGGGTGTACTGTACGACTGTTGCTGCTCTTTGCAGATTCAAGAGTTCATCGAAGAACTGAAGAAGGAGGAAGTCTTCGCCAAGTTCGTCGACTCGTCTGGCGTTCCCTTCCACTCGCCGCTGATGCAGAAAGTCAAGCCGGCCATGCTCGCCGCCATGAGAACCGTACGCCCTCCATTGACGAACCGATTGCGCTCACGGTCAGCTACCGTATTCTTTGGAGGTGATACCCGAAGGCCATGGAAAGCCGCGTACGTCGCGATGGGTGTCGACATCGGTGCCTGAGGACCAGTGGGATAGCGATATCGCTCGTACCTGCTCGGCCGACTACCACGTGAACAATGCCGTCAGCCAAGTGCTCTTCTACGAAGCGCTGCAAAAGATCCCCGCCAACGCCGTCACCATTGAGGTTAGTCATTTGACCACAGTGTCACTGCGTACATGTCGTCGTGTATTGGGGCTATATTTCATCGATTCAGATCGCGCCGCATTGTCTGCTGCAAGCGGTGCTTCGTCGCAGTCTGCAGAAGACTTGCACCAATGTTGGACTGATGAACATGAAAGCCGAGAACGAGCTGGAAAGCCTGCTCATGGTTAGTCTGCATTTGTTTTGAAATCGTTTCAGTTTGCCGAAAATTCGCCATTGCTCGAATGCCAACTGAAAACAATCCTGCTCACGTCGTCGCATTCTTGTCATTCATTATTTCAATTTCAGGCATTCGGCAAGATCTACCAGGCGGGTGTTACAATCGAAATCCGCGAGATTTACCCGCAGGTGCCTTACCCAGTACCGCTCGGTACACCGATGATCGCGCCGCTGTGGCGTTGGGACCATGGCGTCGACTTCCCCGTCATCGACGGCTGCCACTTGGCGGCCGGCGGCACTGGCGGCATTCCAGCGGCTTGCACCTTCACCGTCGATCCATTTTCGGCCGAGTCAAAGGTTTGCTGTCTTTTGTGTTACTCATTGTAATTTCTCGATTTATGATCGTTTTGTATCGCATTCAATGGTATAATTAAGTTAGGCTCAACACAACATGAAGAGTATATTTTGTAGGAGCAGTACCTGCTCGATCACATGGTCGACGGCCGCGTGCTTTATCCCTTCACCGGGCACATGGTGCTCGCGTGGAAGGCGTTGTGCAAGGTCAAGGGCCTCGACTTCCAGAAGACACCCGTCATCATGGAGAATATCAACGTCTACCGACCGACGATTCTCAGCAAAGCCGGTATGACTCTTGCTGCTGTCCTTTTTTGTCCATTCATGCGATAATTGTATAACCTGGTTCAGTGAAACTGGACGTGGTCGTCACGCCCGGCAACGGTAACTTCGAGATCATGGACGGCGACCAGCTGGCGGCGTCGGGACGCATCTTCATTGTCGAAGACGACCGCCCGTTCTACTACTCTGATATCAGCAAGATTCACACGTCGGATACGGCCGAACGAATCGAACTCGACACCGAGGATGCCTACAAGGAATTCCTGCTGCGCGGATACGAGTACGGCCAAGCGTTCCGGTACGATTATTTTCTTTCATCTCCTTAGTTGAAGATGACCGATGCCATTTTCAGCGGCATTTACCGCACGTGCAACAGTGGAGAACGCGGCACTCTGTACTGGACTGGCAACTGGGTCACGTTCCTCGACTCGCTGCTTCAGACGGCACTGCTCGCCGAACGCGCCGACACGCTGCGCCTGCCAGTGCGCGTCCGCTATCTGCGCGTCGATCCCGTCAAACATCTGGAGCACATCGAGGAGAGAGGTGCGTTCGATTATTCGCGAATACGGTAGCACGAGCAGAGATGATCGGTCGGTCGGTTTCAGACGGTATTCAGGTGATCGAATTGCGCAACGATATTGCAACCAACGGCTGCGTGGCCGGCGGTGTTGAATGCTGCGATTTGGTGGCGCAGACGGTTCCCCGCCGACTGCACTCGTCCGGACGGGTCTATCTGGAGCGCATCCACTTCATCAAGAACCTGGACGACCAAGCGCTCAGCGACTTCCCCAAGGAACGCGCCGATCTCAATGCCTATCGCGACCTGGTTCGCAGCGTGCTCGCTCGCGGTCTGAAGCGCTGGAACGACATGGGAATATTGGGCAAGCTGAAGAACGGCGGACTCTTCACCGAGGCGTACAAGAGCCTGGCAGGCGTCAGCACTGCAGCCGACGAAGTCCTGCTGAAGAAGTGTCTCGATGAATCGAAGTAAGCCCATTTGAGCAAAAATATTTATGCATTCATATGAAACTTATCGCTGATTGCAGGTGTCAGTTGGTGCAGACGTTAAACAAGATCTTCTCGCTCGAGTTGGGCAGCGACGACGTGGCCGCCTTCGAAGAAAAGGCCGTCAATCTGATGAAAGCCGACTTGCTGCTGCTCGACTACGACAAGCTCTGGGCGGCCTGTCTCGCTCAGGACCGCATCCTCAAGCCAATGCAAGACATGATCATTGAGAATTCGGCCGGACACAACAACCGATTCGGCGCCGTCGACCTCAACTCGGTCGAACAGCTCAAGTACTGCGTCGAGGCCATCAGCTCTCATCCGCTGCTGGAGACCGACTGGGTGTGTGCCGGACCGACTGTCGACCAGCTGGACGAGAACAGTTTGGGACAGATCGGCGCGCGCAAGTCCAAGGTCGACCTGGACGCTGGCGGTACGCCCAACGCCGAGACGAAGAACTTCGACATGACGCTGCTCGACAAAGTGCTCAGCCGCAAGACGGACATCCCGCGCTACCTGCAGAAGATTAAGGAAGTGATGCGTGACGATGGCATCGCCCTGGTCATCGAAGTGACCAAAGACTTCGAGACGGCGTTGGCTATCAAGGGACTGCTCGGCGACCTGGTCGAGGCCGGCGACGGCTCGCGACGACTCGGCTCCTACCTGACGCACGAGCAGTGGCTCAAGATGTTCGAAGACTGCGGCTTCAACGTGTTCAGCTACCAGACCGACCCGTCCATGATGACCACGGCGTACCTCATCCGCAAGATCCCCGAGCGCCCGCGCGAACCCGTCTTCGTCGATGTCGATGACATCAAGGAGTTCAGCTGGATCGAGCCGCTGCAGAAGCTGATCGAAGAGCGTCTGAACGAGCCCGATTACAAGACCATCTGGTTGACAAGCACCGCTGTCCGCGACAACGGCTTGGTCGGACTCGCGCTCTGCTTTATGTACGAACAGTTTTACTTTCAAAAGGGTCAACTTGTAATAGAATATACTTTAGTCTTGGCGTCCTCGTATGCCTTTTATAAACTTCATTCTTTATATACGCTTTGCTGTCAATAATTCATAAGTTTCACTTTTCTAGGGAGGAAAATCTGAAGTTCAATCGATTCCGCACCATTCTGGACATGAGCGTCAACAAGAAGACCCGCGAAGGCCCTCCAGTGATCGACATGAACAGCGCCGAAGTGCAGACGATCATCCGCAATGACCTGCACGCCAACAATTATCGCGACGGCGTCTGGGGCTCCATGCGCCACATTGTCGTCAAAGAAGGTTTGCTTTTTTCCTTTGTTCCGCATACTGAATTATTTGGTTTGCTTCAGATGAGATGCACTCGTACAAGGAAACTGAACACGCGTTCATCAACACGCTGGTGCGCGGCGATCTGGCCAGCCTGACATGGGTCGAATCACCGAACCAGTTCTTTGGCGCGTTGGATAATCGCAAGGCGACGCAAGAGATCTGCTCAGTGTACTACTCGGCCGTTAACTTCCGCGACGTGATGCTCGCCACCGGCCGTCTGCCGCCCGACGCGATCCCCGGAAAATTCGCCGACCGCGACTGCCTGCTCGGCATGGAGTTCGCCGGCCGACTGAACTCGAACGGCAAGCGCGTGATGGGCATCCTGCCGGCGCAGGCGCTCGCCACCACCGTCATCGTCGACACCGACTACTCGTGGGAGGTACCCGAGACGTGGTCGTTGGCGGACGCCGCCACAGTGCCCGTCGTCTACACGACCGCTTACTACGCGCTCATTATGCGCGGCCGTATGCGACGCGGCGACAAAGTGCTCATCCACAGCGGCTCGGGGGGTGTCGGCCAGGCGGCCATCGCCATCGCGCTGTCCCATGGCTGCGAGGTGTTCACGACGGTCGGCAGCGAGGAGAAGCGCAACTTCCTCAAGAAGCGCTTCCCGCAACTCACCGACAACCACTTCAGCAACAGCCGCACCACCGAATTCGAATGGCACATCCGACAGGTGACGAACGGACGGGGAGTCGACATCATTCTCAACTCGCTCGCTGAAGAAAAGCTGCAGGTGCGATCGTTTTTGCTTATTCCATTATAATGTCCATTTTCTATCTTTCTTCATTTTTAGGCGTCGTTGCGCTGCTTGGCGACTCACGGCCGATTCTTGGAGATTGGCAAATTCGATCTGTCGAACAACTCAAACTTGGGCATGGCGATGTTCCTGAAGAACGTTACCTTCCACGGCATCCTGTTGGACGCTCTGATGGACCAAAGCATCGGTCAGTTCGAAGACTGGAAGGAGGTAGCCGGAATGCTCGAGGCGGGCATCAAGTCGGGAGTGGTCCAGCCACTGTCTTCCAACATTTTCACCAGCGACAAGGCCGAAGAAGCCTTCCGGTATGATAGTTTCTTTAATTGCTCCGTTCGATCATTAAGTGAAGTATCAATATTGCAGATTCATGGCGACTGGCAAGCACATCGGCAAAGTGCTGATGGAGATCCGGCCGGAAGAGAAGGAGATGACAATTCCGCGACCAATCAAGGTGCGCGCCGTGTGCCGCACGCTGTGCCATCCTCAGCACGTCTACCTCGTCACCGGCGGTCTCGGAGGTTTCGGTCTCGAGCTCGCTCAGTGGCTGATCAATCGCGGCGCTCGCAGGTGAGTCGATTTGTCTGGCTTGCCTGATTCAGTGATGAGCGACTGATTGCAGACTTGTGCTGACGAGTCGCACGGGCATTCGCACTGGCTACCAGGCGCGCTGCGTGCACTTCTGGCGGCGAACGGGTGTCTCAGTGCTCATCTCGACGTTGAACATTGCCGAACCTGATTCGGCCAAACGCCTCATCAAGCAGTGCCAGCAGATGGGCCAGCTCGGAGGCGTCTTCCATCTGGCCATGGTGTTGCGCGACTGTCTCTTCGAGAACCAGAACGCGCAGAACTTCAAGGACGCCGCCGAGGCCAAGTACTACGGCACTAGATACCTCGACACAGCCACGCGCGAGCTCTGTGACAAGGATCTCCGATGGTTTGCTACCTTTATTGCTGCACTATACAGTACAACGTTGACAAATTATTGTGATGTTCAGGTTTGTGGTGTTCTCGTCGATCACATCGGGCCGAGGCAACGCTGGACAGACCAACTACGGCTGGTCGAACTCAACGATGGAGCGCATGATTGAGCACCGACGCAATGACGGCTTCCCGGGCATCGCCATCCAGTGGGGTGCCATCGGTGACGTCGGCGTCATCCTCGAGAACATGGGCGACAACAACACGGTGGTCGGCGGCACGCTGCCGCAGCGCATGCCCAGCTGTCTGGCGGCGCTCGACCTGTTCCTGTCGTGGAACCACGCCATCGTCTCTAGCTACATCCGCGCTGACACGGGCGCCAAGAAGGCGGCCGGCGGCGGCAACCTGCTTCAGACCATCGCACACATCCTCGGCGTCAATGATATCACCCAGCTCAACCCCGACGCCAACCTCGGCGACCTGGGCCTCGACTCACTCATGGGCGTCGAGATCAAGCAGGCGCTTGAGCGCGACTACGACATTGTGCTCTCGATGAAGGACATTCGCACGGTGAGCAGCGGCATCTCAGCGGTACTTTACGAACGATGGACATAAGACGTTTGTTTTCAGCTGACTCTGAACAAACTGCAACAGATGGCCGACGCCGGCGGCTCTGCGGCGAGCGGACTAAATCGCACCGAACTTGATCTGAAGAAAGAAAGCGAGAAACAGGCCGAGATGAACACCGCCGAAATGCTCGAAAAACAGATGAACCAGTTGTTCAAGTAAGATATTTGCTTTTGTCTGCCGCCTTATCAATATCAATCGGTTTCTTATTGCAGGATGCGCATTGATGTGAACGATCTCGGCCCGCAGGACGTGGTCACCAAGTGCAACAAGGTGGAGGAAGGCCCGGCCTGCTTCTTCGTTCACTCGATTGAAGGCATCGCCACTCCGCTGCGTCGCGTCACAGCCAAATGCAACTTCCCCGCCTACTGCTTCCAGTCGACCAAGGAAGTACCGTTCGACTCGATCGAAAGCGTAGCCGCATGCTACATCAAGGTGGGCATTTGGTCATTTTTATGATTTGCTCACGCTGTTGACTCGTTACAGTTCATTGTCTCGTACTGATAATATACTTAACTTAAAAGGTTGAGATGCTCTCTTAACTGGCGACCGGTTATGACTTTTAGCCTTTGTCATATATCTAGGTTGTCAGGGGTTGCCGTAGGGCTGATTGGAAGTCTGGAAATTGGTGCCAGTTATTATATTCATTTATCATGGCTCCTACCACCCCTCATCAATTTAGCCCCATGGGGTTTCTCCTTATACTATTGAGCATTGAGTCTGCCGCTGGATTTTGTTTTGCGCAGCCGTTTGCAATCAAGTGTTCGCTTTGCAGGAGATGAAGAAGATCCAACCGAAAGGACCGTACCGAATAATCGGCTACTCGTACGGCGCGTGCATCGGTTTCGAGATGGCGACGATGCTGCAGGAGTCCGACGGACCGGACGCCGTAGAGAAACTGATCTTGATGGACGGATCCCATCTGTACATGCAGACGTACCGCAAGGTTTATCGACTGGCGTTCGGTGTCACCGGTGACTCGCTCGTCAACAACCCGCTCTTCGAGACGGAGATCATGTGCGCCATGACGCTGCGTTTCGCCAATGTCGACTACAAGAAGTTCCGCGTCGAGCTGCTCCAGTTGCCCGGCTTTAAGGCGCGCGTCCAGAAAGTCGTCGACACCGTCATGACCACCGGTCTCTTCAAGTCGGCCGATACCGTCGCCTTCGCCGTCGAATCCATGCGCGCCAAATTCCTCATGGCCGATCAGTGCGTATTCTCTTTGGTCGATACAAGATCAACTGTAATTGCCTGCGATTTCAGGTACAAGCCAGCGCGCAAGTTCAAGGGACTAATCACGCTGATTCGAGCTGAACAGGGCGCCGCTCGCGAGGAAGATGTCGGTCGTGACTACGGCCTGAGCGCGGTGAGACTATTTTCTGGCTAGACAGGACTGAACTGAGTACGGTACTTACAGGTAGCCGATACGGTAGACGTGCACATGGTCGAGGGCGATCACGACACATTCGTGCAGGGCAAGAGCTCGGGCAAAACGGCGTCCATCGTCAACGACATGATCGGCACTCCTTCGCCGCCGACAGCCGCCGAAGAGAAGTAAATGTCGCCACGTTGCATTGCGCAGATTTTGTTTTCTTCCGTTGTTTATTCGTTCTTCTTGTTCGGCTCTTCCGCGATAGGTTTGCCAAGTTGGCTGTTGCATTGTTCGCTTAGGGTTTCCGCCTTCTTTTTTTTCCAATGCACGTCCGCTTCACTTGACGTTTTTCCAGTTGCCTTCCACTTTCTTTTCCGAGTATGCGCGACGTTGTGTTCTTTTGCGCGAATCGATCAGTGCCCACGACCCGACTTTTGGCCGATTTACATTGTGATCTTGATTGTATAATACAGTATACCCTATCTGTCGCACGTGAAAAAGCTATCGTTTCTTCACCGGCACTGATTAATTTGCTTTTGCTGTGCGTTCTCTCATTCTTAGCCATATTCTATCGCTTCTTCTCCAGATGTTCTTGTTTTCGAAAGCATTTTTATGCGTTGATGATGTGCGTCCGGTCGTTTATTGAAATAATATGTACGAAATTGGTGGTACGTCGTCACAAACGATTGTGTCCCGTCGGCCCAAATTTATCGCCCCTCATCAACAATCAGCATCCTGTTGTTCGTGCGAATGTCTTCGCTGTCCGAGAAATTTTGTGTGCCTTTCGTTTTTATTATTATTAATATTATTGTTTTCATTTGTTGGTGTG
This sequence comes from Plectus exinocaudatus, assembly GCA_034698105.1. Lineage (NCBI taxonomy): Eukaryota > Metazoa > Nematoda > Chromadorea > Plectida > Plectidae > Plectus > Plectus exinocaudatus. Next base: position 9,193 of record JAQGAX010000020.1, on the reverse strand, counting down.
GGGAGGCCTTTGATTGAGCACGCGCGCATGTTATTTAATGGCAGTTGTCCAAGGCACATGTCATCTTTTTCTTCCGTTCGACGCATAGCAATGACCAATCGCACTTTCCTCCAACTAATTGGTAGCGATCATGGCGGTTGTTATTATTTGGCGTCTTATTAATAATGATAATAATATATTACTACACACCTTCGGCATTTCTATTCGCCCATTTGACTTTCTCCAATTGCTCGCCTATTTCTATGTATTCGCTGTGCGTGTTACCGATAATCTTTTACGAATAAAATTAGTTCTGAAGGAAAGTTGGTAATCGACGGGCGGGGATGGATAGCCGTGGGTGCGCGCATCAGGACAATTAGTTGCAGCGCCTCGCTATGGCCTGTTAGGCGAACGATTGAGTTACGCGTCCGTCCTACTGATCAGGCTAAGAGATATCTAGCCCGCGGTAATACCGCCGGTCGACAGGCGCGCGCAACGGTCGACTCCCCGCCGCGCCCACCCGCGTTTTCTCCACTGCGCGCCGATGAGATCGGATCGGAGCCTTGCTTGTGACCTGCCGCCGCCACCCCCCGCCGTCGGTCGTCGACGTAAAACGGCTGGCTCTGGTTGATGTCGAGGTAATGCGAATGGACGTGGCGTTGGTAGCGGCATTCGCCGGCCGCCCGCGACGAGACACGACGCCGCTGCTCTTTCGCCTATGATTACGGCGTATTGTCAATCGCGCAGCTGCAGTGCCGCCGATTCGCCCGCCGGCACGTTGTCGTCTCATTTGACTTTATTTAGCGCCGTGGGCGACAGCATGTGCTTGGCACGGTGTTTGCGACTCCGTATGGATCGAGGGTCTCTCAAGTCTGCGCCAGGATTTGCACCGCGTCTCCATCGATCTCTAAGGACGGGTGTATGTCGGTCATAAACGCGCCGCCGGCCAACCGCCGCATCGAGTGTCGTCCGCCGCTCGGAAAAAGAGAGCAGTCGAGCGGCGGCAGCATCGAAGCGATCGGGCAAATTGGTGCAGAAGACTCGGCCGACAGAGTCTGAGCTACGGCTGATTAGCCGTTGCTAAACGCCGCCATCGTCGGCTGTGCAATTGCGTGCGGGCCAAGGACGCAACTTCCGCGAATCGTCGGTCACGTCAGACTCGAAAGAAAAGCCGTCCGCCCGCTCAATTGACGGCTATCTTCCGTCAAAAACAACCCTTGGTGGCCGACCGGCGCGAAAGCGTCTTTAGTATCGGACTGTTTCGCCCGCCATGGACGGCGTGGTAGGCAGCAACCGAAGCAGCAGTGTCGGCGTCCAAGCCCCCGCTTTCTGGCCCGATAAGTGGGAGCTGTGCTGGCACGAGCCGCGCATCCACGACCATGAACTCTACTTCCTGCTTAACCAGATCAACTTGTTCGCCATGGTGCCCATTTGCTTCGTCGGATTGTTCGTCAACGCGACCGCCCTCGTCTGTCTCTATCGGCCGCCGAAGATCACGTCGGGCGTGTTCGCCTACCTAAAATTGATGCTGATACTTGACATGGCTCAACTGCTAGTTACTACCTTGACATACATGACTAAGCAAGTTTGCGACTATAATCACAGCCCGAAGCATACGTTCTACACGCCATGCTTTGTCTACTTTCGCTTCTTCCAGTACGTCCTCCCTCGACTGGAGATGTCTGTGAACACGATGCATAGTTGGACAATTGCCGCATTGTCGGCACACCGGTACTGGAAGGTTAGTTGTTTGCATCCTCTCATCATAGATTCACTGGGAAAGCAGCAAATGTAAACAATTGCAGATTGCGCGGCCAGTGGTTTCCCGGTTCAACGACACGCTCGGACGAGCGCACTGTGTGTTGTTCGTGCTGATCGTCGGCGCCATCTTTTTCCGTCTGCCGCTGTTCACCGTCGAGTTGCGCTTCGTAAACACCCCGGTGATGCACATAGACCGATCACCTTGGACCACAGTGGTAATGTCATGGTACCGCGTCATCTACCACTCGATTCTCGACCCGCTGCTCGCACGTATCGTTCCACTGCTGACGATGAGCGCGTTCAGCCTGCTGACCCTTTTCGAGATTTGTCGCAGTCGCGACTTCGGCTACCACAAGCTGAAAGTCGACGTCATGATAAACGGGAAGAACGGCAGTGCGGGCGGCGGTGGACAGAACGGAGCAATGCTGACGAATGGGGCGGAGATGGCGCCGTTGTCGGCGTGCTTCAAGCGGCGGCGGTCAAACGCCACCAGACAGAAGCAGGAACTGCGCGCCACGGTTTCCATCATTCTGATCATCGTGCTCTATCTGGCGCTGCACGCGATGGAGCTGTTCCTCGTGGTGCGCAAATGGGACCTGCTGATCTCCGGCAAGTGTCCTGGCCACCCCGACTACCTGATATCGCACGTCAGCCTCCTTCTTTCCTTGGTGTCGGCATCGATCAACGCTTTCGTCTTCATCGCATTCACCAACCGTCTAAAGAGCTATCTTGAGATGCTCATTCGCAAGACGTCGAGGAATCTATCCAGTTCCAGCGACGTGCCGCACAGTCCCCGAGTGACAATGCTCGAGCCGATTTGTCTGTTCGAGCTGGAAGATTCGCGCAAATACAACGATACTCCTTTATGATCATTTGTTTCACTTGACGAGCATGAACGTTGACTGTACTGTACATTTGACTTTTGCCGGCTGTTGGTTGTTCTGCCTGCCGAGCACTTTGTATACTTTTGTTTTCTGATCCTTGTTATCTGTGATTCTGTTTTCGTGTTATTTGCGCTGCTTTCGAGTGGCTTCTTCAATTGATTCGAGAAACCTTTTGTGACACTAAATTGCCGAGCCAAAGATTTGTCGGATGAAGCCAAATTGCTTTTGATTAGCAGGTCACATTGCAATCTTATTCACGTAATTGCAGTTTGGATTGTAGCGAGCAATGATCGGATGCCAAGGCTTCTTTTCTTTCATACAGCTCGGCATTTGATCGGCCGCTGCCACACTGTGGTGACCTTCAACTAAAACATATACATTCCTATTGCTCGACTGGTTGCTGATTAGATCTCGAATTAGCATTGGGTTGGGGCCAGCAGTGCCATGTTTTCGAGGAAATGGACGGGCTCGAAGAATGCTAAGCAGGCGGCAACAACGATTTACGTGAGCATTCGAGGAACGCCTGTCTGCTGATGCGAGGATACGGCTGGCAGCTGTGCTCACCTTTACTTATCGGTCCGTGCCGCGAAGCCAACTCACGGCTTTACCCGGCTTCATTTATTTATTCGAGTCACGTCTCACAGGATTACGGGAATGAACCGCCCACACTGTGTGTCCTGGTGTAATCATCAAAGCAGCATCCTTCGTATGTTCGGGCAGGACAATTATTTTTGCAGAGAAAAAACAGGCGCGTGCTTATGGACGCCTATGATTGACATGAACCGGTATAGTGCGAAAAAATTTGCTCAGAAAAACATGCATGGGTTTTAGTATGTTTTCGGAAGTGGAGATGAGTTTGATAAGAGCGTATCTGCGTTGTTCAAAATACCAGTGAGAGTACGGTGCAGCTAAGAGCTGATTCATCGTTCAGTTGATGTATTTTAAGGTTCTTCGCATGTGATCTTATTCATTTTTGTCACAATAATTCTTCCGATTAATTATAAAGATCATCTATTGTGGAAGGTCACGGTAAAGAAAGATACACAATTACGCCTATTTCTTTTGTTGTCAGATCTTTGATGGTCACGTTGGCTTTATGGTTGATTAAGGCACGACTTATTTCGATGCAGATTATTATTATATATTGTCGGACGCTAACGGAAGATGAACCTTTTTACTAGAGCACAATACAATGCGTGATTATTTCTGTTGAACAGATTAGTATTACGAGACCAAACTGCCTATTTGATCTATTATTAATAGATTCGAATGTAGTTCTTGTTGATTCGAAAATTATCGTAATGATATATGCAAATCAGAAGCAAACTTGATCTCACATTGTTAAAGTTTTCACTCGAAATGAATTTTACAAGTACATTTTGAAATAAAGCTAAAATTTAATTGGTGGGTATTTACTATCATTTTGCTGTGCGGAATCGGTTGCGTTGCACAAAATATGTCGCAATGCGTGCGCGTGCTGCTGGTGCTGGTGATGCTGGACACACTGAACGCGAACAAGACAGAGCCGCTGCCCGAGAGGACGATGCCCGGCTGTGTTCTAAATCCACCAGCACCACGAACGATCTGCCTGAAGGAATCAGATTGCAAGGATAACTGCAGAGGCCAAGAAACAGCAATCTGTCACAAAACGGACGCCATAGCTGTACAGAATCTGCTCATTCTGACCAACGGCAGCAAACAGCTCGCGCCGTCGTCGGTCACAGATAGTGCCTTCGTCTGCGGCGACGTTGATGCTAGGCAGTGGATCAAACTTACGATCAATGACAACGGCACCAACGAGAAGCACGAGTACTTCACCGACTCGGCGTGCAAGGGCGAGTGCAAGTTCGGCTGCGAGGCAGTCGCGCTGACCGATCACCTGATCGAATCGCTCGCCAGCATGAAGCGCCAAGGGCTCCATCTCTATGCATGCAAACGGTGAGTCATCTTTTTTCGTACTCTCTGCATGTTGCATAAATTTTTGCCGCAGGATTCCGTGGTGGGTGTGGTTGTTGGTGGCGTTGGGCGGCCTTCAGATCGTCCTGCTCATCCTGTGTACCTGCTTGTGCTACTGCTGCTGTTGCCGTAGCTGCCCCTGCTTCGGCTGTTTCGGATGCTGCGGTGACAACAGCGCGTCGGTCAAGACGAAGGCGGCGAACACGGCACATTTGGAGTCAGACACGGCACGCTCGGCGCCTACGAAGAACGACACGGTTGTCAACGTCGTCACTACCCCGCTCAAGTCGCCGCCGCGTGAGCCATCGTCGCGTCGTTCGAGTCGTTCGAGCCGGTCGTCGAGTCGCCACCGCAGCAGCTCAACGCAGCACAGCCAAGGCAGCGGTCGTAGTGAGCGCAGCCGTCGTCAGTTGAGCCCCCGCGACCCATACGATCGCACGATGAGCAGTCTGTCGATGTCCGACTCCGGCACTCGCCCCGCTCCAACTCTAGCTAGTCCTTGATCGCAGCTTATAGACTATCGTTCGATTTCTACTCCGATGCCTCCCCCTTTTTCACCGCCTTCCTTCGTGCAAACCCATAAACCGCTGCGCTCAGTCTGGTTCCTGTCCACCATGAAAGATAATTAATAGTCGGTCGCTGGTCGCGCGTTGGAAGTGCGGCAGAGACGGATCGAAACATGCCGTTTTCGATTGACACATCGGTCGTCGTGCTTATTGATTTTCGAGTACACTTGCGGAGAACACTTGAAGACCTCCGGCGTGCGACGAATCTCGACCGACCATTTGCCATGCGCGTACTGAACATCCTAAACACCGGCAATGGTCGGCGCATTGGCTTTGCTTCTCAGTTCTCTAGCAATTTGTTCGACAGCGATCTCACCTTGCGATGTGCCGACGGCTGGGCGAAGCTTCGACATCTTACGTTACTGTCGCGTTCTCGATCCTCTGCATTTTGACTGCGACTCGTCCGTATTCGCTCCCACCATAGCCGAACTATGGCCGGCCGTTCGTTCGGCCATCTACTCCTACCCGGCTGTCTACTTCGACGTTGATGATCGCCCAATGTACGGTTGATCCAGTTTTCCGCTTTCCTACATAAGAAAATTTCTTGATGTATGGTCTTGGTCCAAATTAAGAGCAAATTGGCCCAAATAGTTCGCCATAGTGCTTGCTTGTGCTTGCACTTACGTTTCCAATCTTTTGTGACATAACTCGTTAACGACCTTCAGGATCGCGGTGTCCTGGGCATCTGCATTTGACATTCCGCGCTCTAAGGCGACTTTCGACCAAACATATTGGTGCGCCGATTCGGTGAAAGTGGACGTCACAGGAGTCGATCCCGATGTAGATCGACACTTCGACTACTACGCGCACATTCTGCATAAACGTTGGTTCGAGACCGTGTGCGGCCGCCAACTACTCATCATTGTCATTAATGACGTGAACCATTCCGATTTCGGCTCTCCTAAAGTCATTCTCTCACCCGGATCGAGCTTACAAGAGTTCTTCGACGGATTCGAGCTTTTGCAGCAAGAAATCGACACTGCGCTGAGAAAAGGATCACGTGTGGAAACTGTACTTGGTATATTACTGAAAAATTATTTCCTAGCGTAGAATTCGTTACCAAGGCACATCTTTCAGTTAGAGTAATTGAAACTGTCGGATTAAAGGTATCCGAACGCATCAAAGACATTACTACGAAGAGCAAGGCGAAACAACAAGACTACATAATGAGAATTCCATTGTGGGGCTTGTATAGTTTCGGCTCGTGTTTCGGAAGCGTCGCTTTGCTGATTCTCGCCGAATATATTGTGATCAGGAGGAATGCTCTCGGCGTTTCGTGCACGTCAGTCGCAAAATCCGACGGCAAGAACAAATCGAAGAGCACCAACATGATGCTGAGTGTAAGTTCTTAGATAGCTCATAAGCTGTTCAAAGATGGAAAGATATCCCACTGATCCTTTTTAGGGTTATAAAGACAGAGCTGCGATGTCAGCCAAGGACATCGAACAAGTAGTATTCGTTCCATCAAGGTCCGCCAAAGCTTCCGGCGCCTCACTCCTGCTTTAGCGTCTTTCATTTCCATGCAAAGCTGCTCTTTTTCGTAGTAATTCACTGTGAACAAAATAAATGGCGTTTTGCTGGTTGGAAACAGCTGCTCGACCGGTGTTGGGGGTGCGCAGCGAAATAATAGTGGCAGACAAAGCAGCTCATGGGATACGGCAGAAAATCCGGTCACAGCTGGCCGAGTTAGATAATTGAGCCGTGCGCTCTTGGCTGTTGGGACCGGTCCATCCGACTCATCTGTCGCCATCGAACAGTCAGCAAGTCGAGCTGAATCAGCCGGCGCGATGGCATGAAATCTGCTGCATGAAAATGTATTTGTTTACCTGTCGGTCGTGGTTTTTCTGCTATTTGTTTATTTGCGATTTTTCAATTGGCCAAATAACTCGCCCTCAGTTGTTTCCCGATGACAATAATTCGTCGGCTAGCCGTACTACTGTTTCGCTATTGGAAAGCACCGAACATTCACTTTCTGATAATTTAACAACAGTGCCAGTTGTTACAAGCCCCACTGTATTACCAGCAATTACAACATCTGTTGAAGCAGGCGAGATTCCCACGACCAATTTTGCAATAACGTCGAATGACACAGAATCTATCGATTCCAATCAAGCGTTATCGACAACCGATACTACGTTCCAGGACAGCACTGCTCCTGAATTAATAGTATTTAGCGAAGAACCAACTACGGTGCCCACAGATGGCATAAATGGCAAACCAGAAGACATTGCGTCAACATTTATTGTCGAAGCGACCACAATTGTTCCGGAGGTTACCCCAAACATTGCGACACTGTTAACAGAGCGGTATACGTCAACCGTCAGAAGCACAACCAGGCGATACACTGCTACTATACATGTTCTCCCTGTACCTGCAATTCAGGGAGTACAACCTCGCCCTTCAGTTGAAATCGATCTGCCGGGAGTGGGACCCGGAGGGGGCAACAATATCTTCGGCGATTTGATCAGTTCCATCGCAGAAGGCGTCCAGAACTACGTCGGTCAGGCTATCGCCTCCGTGCCTCTGCCAAAATTCGAAGACATCGCACCAGGGGTTCCACCATTCTCTCTCCAACTGGACAACATCAGCGCACTGCCTGCACCCTTCCAGAACCTCTTCAATCCCTGTCCTCTGTGCGAAACACTGGACTTGAGCAAAATGGCGGGCGCTTGGGAGGTTGTGTACGCGAGCGATAATTTTATTAGAACAACGCTCAAAGATATCGGCGACATTGCCGATCAATTGGCGGTCGGTCGAAACGGTCGAGTCACTCTGGCTCCGCGCACCTTTTTTTCTTCTTATCAAACGCGCAGAAGTGTTTCTTGTGCTCGCATTGAATGTAAGTAATTTTATTTAATTATGAAATCTATCTTACCAACGTTTCCGTTTCTTAAAATGAAAAAGTGCACGAAAATTCACTTTCTGTATAATTTAACGACAGTGCTAATTGTTACGTACGCCTATTTTCGTCGAAGAAAGTGCATATTTCAGTCGAAGATCCGATCGTATTTGAATCGCTCGTCGATTTTCCGCTACGAATTAGCTATAATGAAGGTGATATCAGTCGAAAAGTGGCCGGCTCTTTGCGCTTCGCTGGAAATGGAAAGTATTTGCTGCTCATCCCAGAAGTGTTCGAATTCAGTGCTAGACGTACGTTTTACGTTGCTGTTCACAAAAAACCAGGCTCATATTTTCAGTCTGTTCCAGCTACAGTAATATTGTATCGCCGAGCAATCTACAACAGCTAACGGTGGGACCGGAAACAATCATTTTCGCCGACATGGGCGGTTTTCCCGGGTGCACCAACTACATTGTGTTGACGAAGAACAGCCCTCAGTTCTTTGCCGAACTGGACGAAGTAGTACGCGATTACATTCGTCGACGGCGAGCGGACACGAGCTCTAACCCGCTCCAGCTAATATCGTGCTCGAAACTGTCGCGAGTTCAAATTTAGAGATTTTATATTAATATCTATCTATATATGTATCAAAATTACTCCATGAAAAATTGTTAAGACAAGCGGTGAAATATCGGTCCGAGTGAGCATGCGATGCAATTCGATTGTGCGTAAGTCCATTTCATTGGCACCAAGGCGTAAAGGCGTTTCTTGGTGGTGCCCAGGCTGTGTTGACAAATGTGCCAGTCTTATTGTACAATTCGCTGCATATTTTTTGAGCAAATAGAATAAAGACAATAACCACTGTAATTATTGTGCTGCAGACATTGGTGTAGCGTTTCTAGGAAGCAAGCATTCTTCATATGCCACAACGAACTTAAGAAGTCGAACGCAAGTACATATTTGTCCTCATTGAAAGGCAGTTCAGTGTTCAGTCGTTGACCTACGTACCGGGTTTTTCCGAGTAGAAGCCCCGGGGCTTGTAATTGGTTTTGGCCATTTTCACGTTTTCACTCTGGCTTCAAATAGAAGCCCCGGGGCTTCTATTTGGAAAATACGGTTTTTCGCCTTCCACAGACGAATTTGCATAAAAGCAGTATATTGCTCTGCTTTTCATGCGTTACAATACATAACGCAGCTTTAGAATATAT
>JAQGAX010000019.1:0-35264 GCA_034698105.1 Plectus exinocaudatus | reverse complement strand
GCGACATAGAGAGTTAAAATTGTTGCAAGCATCGGCGACATTATTTCAGTTTTTCGATTGTCAAAGTGAATCGAAAAGTTCAGTGTGCCGCTGAGTCACTGTTCATTCTTCAGTTGGCATTGATTGTTTTATGACTTTTAAAGGTGAGCGATGGTTGATCGCAACAGCTGCTTCTAAATGAACTTTAATGGCTTTTCTTAACTGCGATGCTTTCGAACTCGACAGTAGCAATCAATTCTGGACAGATTACATAGCAACTGGTGCTATAAATTTATTAGGCACCTGTTCATTGCCGCGCATAGTTGTGCACTATGGAGAGTTCGGCTGAGGGGGGCACTCGTTTGATCATATCATCCAGCATAGCCAAGCAATTTTCTTTCTACACCACAAGCGCAACGGAAATTTATCTATTTATATAAGTGTGTACAGTAGATTTTTGCACAAATCGTTCATCAAGAAAAACTTCATGAAAAGTATTCTCTTCATTACCAGTTCATTTCAATTAATGACGCGCTTTGGGCTGCCGGATGCCGCCCTACGCGAGTAGCCAGACCAACTGTCCTTCCGTTTGCTCGTCGTTCATCGTGCCTTCCCACCCTCCCGGTTTTTAAAAGCGTTCAAAATATAGCATGCAATTGCTGCACGCCCAGTTTTTCGCAGAAAACATATACGGTAGTATTGTCGTGCGTCAAAGTCTTCTTTTCGAGACTCAAACTTCTGCGGCCTACACGTACATCATAAGAAGCCCGTCGCATCATTTTGAACTTAACAATGTGTTGTTTCGTGTCGCAACGAAGTTTGATACAAATTTGACTGTGAGTGACACAATTCAAACATGTTTAGTAGAGTGAGCTTGTCGCAACCGAATTGACGATTCTTCGCCTGCTATGAAAATAAGCGAGCTCGAGAGCTTACTTTCTGTTCATGAACAATCGATTATTGTGATATCGAATTAGGCATCAGAGCCAATACTTTGTGTAGACAACAATTTTTGCGACGAAAGAATTGGCAATTAAAGGGAGTATTGTTACTATGGGATGATCCCTGGAGACATGTTGAGCTGGATACGGCGTGCCATTTTCGATTTTTCGGACTGCCTAACGTACCATAAAAGCTTTGTAACCGCGACCCTAATTCTGATCGGAATAGTGTATTCGTATGAGTTTTAAATTTCATGTCTCGAATTAACAGTTTTAAAAAATACAAATATGTATGCCATGTTATCACCTGGATTTTAAGTTATTTTCATTGAGGATTGGAGACAACATTCTGAACGCTGACTAATAGAAACTTCTCTCAAACCGTACAGTGTGAACGGTTTTTGGAACCTGAGCCATTTTCCGCTGCCAGCTTCTGAATGTTATTCGTATAGATAACTTCTCAATCGATATTTCATTTGTTTTTGTGAAAACCGAAGGCGCTGGCTGATGTTTACGATGATTTGGTTCCGAAACATGACGGGAATAATTTTTTTGTTGTTCATGATCGACGAGGCATTATCATGTTCCTCTGGCGGCTTTCTCTACTCAGCTGACTCAGATCAGCTAATGGACCCAGCGGATATAACTAAAACAACAACAAAAACAATCACTACTACTGCTTTACCAACTACAACAAAGGCGGCTACGACAACAGCAACTACAGGAACTTCAACAACAAGCACAACCACTCGTACATCTTCCACAACTAGATCATCTACCACCACGATCAAGTCTACAACTGAAACTTCAACTCCAGAGTCTTCTTCTACTAGCGAATCTGATTACTACTTCTAATTACTAATTCAGCGTGGGAATGGAGGTTTTCAGAGAATCTTAAACCCTGGCCAATAACCTTTCGGGTAAGGCAACGCCGTAGTACTGAGGATCCTCGTGGCCGCGAGTGGAAATAATTGTTAACTGTGTCTTGATAATTTTTAATTGCTAACTGTGTTAACAATCGTCTTTATTAGCTTCAGTTTGAATGTCGGCTGGATAACACGCTGGAAAAGTGTGTCGCGCTTTTCCATCAACGGTGAAATTGAAGATGGTGCTAAAGTCAACTGGAAAGTATAGCCGCTCACTCGTCTTTCGCATTCGCGTCGCTCAGTACTCGCTACGTTGTCCCATCCACATCCGCCCTTTTCCTCCACTCTGTTGTCTCGCGACTCCGTTTGCTTCTCTCTCGCCTGCGAGAGGTCCCGGTTTCGATCACCGCTCTCTTTTTTCACGCTCACTATCACTTTTGGCTTTGGGGCGTAGCTATTCCCCGCAGCGGGAACCAGCTCATGCGGTCCGGTCGGCTCCGGCCGATTCGGTAAGTACGTCGCGTCTTGATTGTTCGCATAGGTGTCTCAGCTGTGGCTTGGGGTCCGATGATCGATATGTTTAGCAAAACACCATTCGCCCTTTTCACATCTATCCGCTTGTCACTCTGCATCGCATCTGCACCACGCATCCGCTAAATGTTAGCCCGCACTCTGCGCTCGGTGTGTACTCGCAGCCTGTACTCGACGATGTGCAAAATGAACGCTATCATGTCCTTCACTGCTATACATTATTATGTCTATCCGTTGCATGCTGCGCACACTGCCATTAAGGAATCATTTTATCGACAAGCAAAGAAATGGACAATTCGTGAAAAAAGTTCTGTAAATACGTCAGATATCATCTTTCGAAGCTTCAATCAAACGCGCCAAGTCAAAAAGCCATGACACAAAACAACGGCAATAATAAAAATCTGCGAACGCGAAAACTCGATAGTACTAATACTCGTTCTAACTTTTATACACTTGGCATAAGAAGGATTATGTAAATGTCGTCGTCGTAGCAAAATAGCGCGCTTTATCAATAACAATCACATAGCAACCGGGCGGCCGGGTCATTGGCGCTGTCGATCAAGACATAAGATATCACCAAAATCACCGGAAAATAAAAACTATGGGCATGCCTTGTGTAATACGATACAATCAAAGCGCAATCACATAATTGTACACAAGTTTTATATTCGCAACAAAATTCACAACATTGTTCTTAAGTTTCGCGGAGCGCTGGGTTTGTAAGCAGAGCTAATTTTAGTGGACAAGAAAACACAGTCGATCAGCGGAAATGTGCAGAAAGGTAGAGATAGAAAATTATTTTCGATTTTCGGGTTGGGCAGTATAATTCATTGGATTGAAGACAACGTCAAAAATAATTCTTCGCTCAAAAATCAAGTATGGTTCAGTAAATATTTGATTTTTGCTGGATGGAGCATTTTTGCACGAAAAACGTACGACAAAGAGTCCAGCCCGAAGTCGAAAATAAATGACAAGAGAAGCTACTGTAATGCTATCGATTCCTTGAACACTAAACCGCTTCACGGCGAGCCCGGAATAATATCGCATAAAACTAGATAAAAAATCGAACCATACAAGGCATCACAAGCGAGATGTGAAACAGTGCAAGGCGAATAGCGTATGCAGGCAATAAAACAGCGAAGAATCTTTCTTTCAAGCTTTCGAGACTAAAGATAATGAGACTCGAATAGGCTAATGTCGCAAAAAGTATAAAATTTTAGTTGGGTTGGGTTTTAAAAAATATTAACATATGCATACGTTTTTTCAAATGAAAGAGGTCACGTGTAAAGAGTTTATTTTGTGATAAAAAGATTTGACGTATAACACGACATCTAAGCCCATCACTCTGGTTTTTTGAAAAAAGATTTATTAACAAAAAGGAGTGAAATTATCTTGAGAAAAGATTCTTCGCGACTGAACAGAAATCAAACGTGCATGAATACGGTAATCGACGTGTGTCATGAATCAGGGGCTACCCGCTCCATGACTTGCTTCTCAAGTGCGGGATCCTGAAGGAAGTCGAGACCGGCCGGAGAGGCACCCTCTTCCTGGAGAATTGCATCCAGGGTCGCCCAGCACTGTCTATTCCGCTGCAAAGACCCGTAGGTCGGCTCCAAGTCGGGCAGCAGTCGCGAGATATATCTGAAAAATTCAACATAAGACAAGAGTAAGGAATACAACGAGCAGCACTTATGAACTTTAGTTCAAATTGGATAATGGATGGTCGATTAATCAAGAAGCATGAAAAGAGTGATAAAAAGACATAAATTCAACAGTTTGAGGCGTTCAAAAGATAGATTGATCGACTTACTCAAAGACGGGAAGCGCTACAGTATCCATGAACTCGAGCTGAATTTTGGGCACGCACGCTCTTTCCCGGTCCATCATTTCGATCGGTCGGTTTCCCATCTGTTTCTCGAGATCGCCTTGCGAGAAAAACTCCTTGTAAATGTTCCCCTGAAATAAGCAAAGATTTGCCATTGACACCATCAGATTGTCCAGCAATACTGTTTCAGTTAGCAGTTACCAATGCTAACCTTGTTTTTTTGAAAATAAACATGAAACAATGGCCAAGGGAAACATAAAACAAAACGATTGCAAAATCTCTCAGTCAAAAGAAATAGAAAAATGCTTTTTTTGGGTTCTGAAACACTTTAGAAATAAGAATTAAATATTTTGAATCTTGGAAAATACAGAAACAACTAGAAACAATTTTTGGGTTCATAAGTGGCGCCGAACCAAAGAGTGCATCAAAATAAAGCTCACCGCAATTGCCTTGGAATTGTAGAAGTCTTTGCTCTGATCGGACAAATCGCTCGCAGTCATTAGCAAGCACATTAGCAAGTAGTGATGATCCTGTTGCATCACATCGAAACCAGCTAAAACAAGCGCTAATGATGCTATGACAGTGATTTCGCCCAGGACCCCAAAACTATTCCAAGTTGAGTGAGCGAGCGAATGCATCTGAAGGCGAAAGATACGACCTGATGCGCCAAACGCACGCAATATTTATGCGGTACGGCCATACCGTATACTGTTTTAGCGCGTCACACTGTAACGCACCCTCTGCAGTATTTTTTAGAGCGCATAACACAGCTTTACCGCAATTGGTCACAAACTGCTCACTCGTGTTGGAATAGTTCTGAGGATCTGTATAACAAAGTAATCTAGGAGAAAACTTACAATCGACCATGCCTTTGATGCGACTAACTTTGCGCAAATGCGCAGCAATGTCGGTCGCCAAAATGATCTCCCGAATATTATCCAGAACAGTCTGGTATTCCTAAAATACGCGAATTTTCATTTCCAATACGGACGTTTGTGCGTTAATTGCATTGAATAAGAGTTTCACTATTTTATGCTTCATTACCAGGGGAAGCGATTGAAGGGTACGATAATGTAGCATAAAATAATGTACCCATTATGAAGGGTACTTTCGGAAAATGTGTCAAGAAAACGACAAAAAATAGAGAGAAACATCCCCCTTGACAATGTCGCTCTGTCCCCGGTCAGTTTCGAATCCTGGCACCGCCCCCATTTAGTAAGCAAAAAACCGATTCTCACCTTTCTCGTCAGTCCCTCAAAGATGTTGCAATCCTCCATCGTAAGAATGCTGACGGTCTGAGCAAAATGATGCCGTTCGAGTACCGAACCTTCCGAGCTGTACAGCTGGGCAAGCGGAGTTTTCTAAAAATAAACCTCGTCTCGTACGGAAATGAATGAAAACATGCACAGTTTACTGAAAATGTTTGAGTTGTTTCGTTCACATTTAATTTTGTTTTAAACTTTGCTCGTGGCATGAACCAATACATTGTAAATCGTATATCATCCGCGCAGAGCGCGGGCGAAAGCGATCAACTGACAACTGACCGATTGCAACTGGAAGGCGTTGGTGGTACCGCGATGGTCGATGTCGTGGCAGAGGCACGCGACGAGGAGGGATAGGCGTTCCAGATCGGTCAGGGACGCCTTAACGGCCGGTAAGCGCAGCAGTAGGAAGCAGAAGTGGCCGACGGCGAAGGCGTGGGAGAAGTTGTGGTAGGGTACGTCCCGGTAGCCCTTCTGTACCATCAACAGGAATCGTGCCAACGTCCGCCTACGGAATCGGTAACGCTCGATGAAGCCCAACTCCTGCAACATATCCATTCAGTAGAAATTGTTTGGAAAAAGAGCGATAACGTTAGGTGACTTGCGAACATGGTACAGTATTATGGGCGCCGAAGAGCTGGACTCCAGCGGTTTTCCCCGCCAAATGTAAGATTTCATAAGCGATCTCAATAACTCTGACAGCAAGCATTTCGTACCTTGAACATGCTCAAGCACGCTTCAACGTAAATATCGCCGGAACCAATAGAGCGAGGGACGAAGCTGAACTGCGTGAAGTCGGTGTGGTAGGACGTGGACGCAGGGATGTCCCTGACTGTCAAGCGAAGAATGTCTTCTGGCGCAATCTGAAAAGTGCAATCGTGTTGCAGTCTACTACTCCATTATCAGACCTGCCATTGTCGGACATTATCTTGAATCCCGGAATTTTTTTAAAGAAGGGTGGCATGTATTTCGTTTGCAATAATAATTCACGGAATTGCCGGAATAGGGGGAAATTTAGGCACGTGACTTTTTAAAGACGAAAATTTCGGCCAAGCTACACGGTGATCGAAATACATTCAATACGAATAGCCCATTCAAACCGAGATTACCAAAAATATACTATTACTAATAAGCAAAGATTATGGTCACAAGAAACCGACAAGGGACTATTAATATGGCTAAGAATAGGCATTGAAGGATCAAAGATGACCCCGGGCACGAGCACGTGTCTCACACAGGAGTACAGAATGAAAGTGCAACAATCAATTTAATTCAAAGCTATCGAATTCCACCCACTGCTCATAATTAAATGCGCTGGTCAGCAGTGATCTTAACATCACTGAACAATATTTTCGATATTCTTTTAAGAGTTTTGCAAAAATCAATCAAGTACTTCGTGAAAAAGACTCTGTGCTAGCGCAAAGCGCAAAGAGATGTATCGGTTACTACAAGGAACATACGCAGTAGTAGGATAGTGGCATTGAAAATAACTGACCGACAGTGTTGAGCCTTGTACGAGCAGTTCGGCAGCCATGTGCGACCGACGATGCGCCTCCTGTAACTTCCGATACAGCAGGCACTGCAAAGAACAAAATTTCACAGTTGTAACTTCAACGGTCACGCGTCTCCAGCTAAGGGTCAATTTGGCGCACATAACAGAAATACGAACGGCGCTAAGTGGAGGGGGTTTTGCTGATTGTTGGGAGTCCACAAGGTAATAAAAATGATCTCCGCTCACATGAGAGATGCTGATGGCGCAATAGACGGCAAAGGTAGTGGCAATCTGCTCGTCGTGGCGAGTGAACGCCGGTTTGCCGATCTTGTTGCACAGCTCGGCTACGCCAACAAGGTTACCTAAATATGCCTCCATAACTCAACTGCTAAACTGGTAGATTTATAGTTTTATACAGGGTGGGCCGCGTAAGCGTCACCGATTTTCATTGCTAATTACTTATTCATCAAGTCATATCACAAAAGTTGTCAATCTTAGACTTCTAAATGACCAAGTTTAGTTGAGAGCTTTGATGTGATATCTCTGAACTTTGATGTGACATCATTCATATCCTATGCTTTCTCATCCTTTTAAAAATATCGGCATGACGTGACTCACCGGTGCTGTCCTTTATCGGGAAGCAGAGAATGTTTCTGGTAATGAAGCCGGTTCTTTCATCGACCTTGGGGTAGAAGTAGGGATGACTGAAAGAATTGATTGCATTTCCGCTATTTCCCCTCCTACGTACAATCAAGATATAGAAAGGAGTTATGGGCGCATTGTTGAAAGGTGCAATCAAATAAAAGTACATGACCTTTAGAAACTGAAACGAAAGCGCGTCAAAAATGTTTGACAATTTTATAAAATAGAAAAAATAAAAGTACTGCTGAGTGACCATCGAAAAGCGTTCTTTTGGCAACATGAAATTAGTTGCGACGAAAAGTAAACGTCAGTTTGCACGCGCAATTATGAACAATAACGGCAGGACAGGAAGCCAGTAAAGCAAAAGTAATAGAAAAATTGCCTTTTCCAGAAACAAGACAAAATAAACTTTTGTAGAAAGAAATCAGAAATGACCGGTGCAGCAGGAACTCAACATTCTTCAAGTATTGCTTCCGCATATCGGTTGCAACATTTTAAGCATTGTTGCTTTCGTGTGAAATTTTAAAGTCTTTGTCTCTCCGGGACTAATTAGAAAATGGGCAAACAACAATGAGAGACGAGAGATTAGTGATATCGCTGACCACCAAGTTCCCGTCTTCTGGGCAAAAACCGAAAAAATCATTAACACTTACTTGTACACATCCTTGACATTCATCATTTTGCCAGTCGAGGCAACTTGCCCAACAATGCCCTGATCCAGGGGCAGGCGGATTTCCGTTAGATACTCCTCTGTCATTCCATTCTTCTCGAAAACTTCGGCCACCAGTTCCGAGTGCTCCTTGTCCAATAGAAACAGCGAACATCTGAAAATTACGTCATAAATATGGCTGATGGTCGTTCACGTAAAACCCAAATCAAGCTTCAAAAATAATTGGGACAGCATAGAAATTCTAGTTTTCCGATGCATTCGTGCCACATTTAAGCTTAAACAAACGAATGCTTTTCTAATTTTCTCCAGCATTGGTTTATAATTTGGCTATTCAACTTGTTGCGATCAAGCCGAATGTTCGACTTGGCAGACTTGACAAGGTTGCCGCTCGGACCGAAGAGCATGTAGCTCTTGCAGCTGTCGTTATTCAAGGCAGGTGCCATGGGGCAGTGATCGAATCAAAAGCGGCCGGAGTTAATAAATTGCATTACAGTGAAAATTGTACGGTTAACGGAAGCGCACGAAGCACCCTCTGAGTCATTTCTCACTTCATATAGACTTAATTAACCGCTCGCGGAGCTAATCTCATAGGATGAATACGTGCCACAAAGATCAGTTTCGTTAATGCCTTGAGCGCCTTATTAATTTCAAAATAGTTTAATTATAAAGATTATTTAATCATTAACCATTACGAACAGAAACGAACATATAAAGCTGGGTTAAATAAAGGAAACTAATAGGCATATGATAGCGGCATGTGTTTTGCTCCATATGCGTTACTGTATTGGGATTGGTTATAGTAAAACAAAAGTCTTTTCAATGATTGAAGCTCACTGTAGAGATACGGGCACGGTACGGGCTTGCTCCCCAATGGTGAGGTGCCTGGTTTATCTGTATTGGTACCCCAAGCGACTCGGATCCCAATAAAATTCAGACACGGCTGCGGTCAGTGGCTGGAGGATGATATTACGCAACTTTAAACTAATCCAATGTAAGTTTGTTTAAAGTTGCGAAATATATGAAATATCACCCCCCCCCAGCCGCCGACTATGTCTGATAATATCTAGTGTAAATTTTAAAGTATCTTATCGCTATTATGTGGTTTGCTATTATGTTTCATAGGGATGGCAAGCCCATCGTCCTTGTCACAGTACTATTATAAAGATAGAAAAGAATGAGAGATAACACTTACGTCTCTGCCTGGACGAGCGTTTTCGCCTCTTTGGTGATATTCCTGACCAGCAGGTTCATGTCTTCTGAAATCGTTAGCACTTCAGGCTTGTTCCGAGGCAGTGGCGACATTTAAGCATTAAAAGACGAAGCAGATGCGAAGAAGAGAGGACGATGCGGCAGCAGGTTAGACTGTAGCGAGAATAGAATATAGTCAACGCGAACCGAGAGACATCTGGCGTCCTATTGGCAAACTATTCCTTTTATTGTTTTTTTTGGTATGTCCGTGCTAAAGCTTGACTCAGGAAAAATGTTAAAGATAAAATGTTAAAAATCAACAAAATAGGGAATGGTTTGCCAATCGGGTTCCAGGCGTGCCTGGCGTCGCGCTGACTATTAAGTTGCTAATAAGAACAATGTGTCGGCATCACAATGCGACGGACGGAAGGGAGAGGATCGATCGCGGGGAAGAAGGCGGGAACGGGGACGCGGCAGAGAACCGACCAGACCGGTTGCCAACGGCGACAGACTCGGCAATGCCGGACCGCATCGGAGACAAGCGCCCGTCACAACCGTCGACGAGGAAATATCGATCCTCGTCACCGCTCGCGTCACGTCACCGACGTCACTGCTCGGCACAAATGCGAGTAGCGAATTGCACGCCGCAACATCATACTCTCGCAATGAGACCTATTAGCTAATAGACCTATTAGTTAGCCTTTTGTTAGCGGTACAAAGAAGGGGAATAACAAAGGAAAGAAAAATTTCAAACATAAGCGGCATCTATCAAATCGCAAACTAAAAACTTAAACTATGGTATTGGTAACTCGTCTCGCGCACCACAGGGTGCTTCTTGTTCACAAGTGATAGCGGCGAAAATAGCAACGTGCCGAACGTGCGAAAATCATTTCAACAGTTATTTCGAAAGTCAACACTGGGTTCAAACTAGACAATACTAGATTTTTCGTCTGGGGTAAAGCCTATAGTAAAAATTTTCTTCATAGGAGATATTAGGGTACCCGGGAGTAAACCCTCATACCCCGCAACCATGTGGAGTTCAAACAATTCGGACCGTTCACATCGTCATCAGGGTTCTGCGCCGCGGCTTTCGCGTCTACTCAAGACAGCCACGGCTTCTTCGATCGGCAATAAGCGCATTATCCGCCGCGCGTGACGAGCGACGACGCGACGGCGGCGGTGGACGGAAGCTGAGCAAACGCGTGCCAAGACGCCGCCGCCGCCCAACTGCCACCTCCGCTCGCACTCTCCCGTACTCAATCTCCGTCTCTTGCTGATCGCGCCGATTCGGCGCCGAAGGAGACAACAGTGGCGCCCACTCTATGGCGTAGGCGAAGTAGAAGCGCCGAATGACAACACCAACGGGGTTTAGAAAGAATTCCTCCATCCCCGTCCCGCGAGACTACCGCGTGGGGTTCAACGAAGGAATCGGAGGTGTGTCTGAGGGCAGCGCACTTCTCAATGATTGATGGGCAGTGACTATTGGTTACGAAACAGAAGTGCTCTTTGTCACACAACAATGGCGCGGCTGTGTTCTCCCGATGATAAAGAGCTGTTATGATAGCGGCTTAATTGCTCAACGAAAGCATAAGAATATGCATAGAATTGAAATTTAAACTAGTCGCTGCGGGCACAATACGACGACCTAAGAATGATGACACCAATAGGCGCTTTGCCCCGCAAGACGCTAACGAACTCGTAGGGTGCCGAACCGAACAACTCGGAGGCCACGCGCTCTTCTAGCACAGTGACTAATCACAATGGAGTTGGGAAAGAATAGAACACGAACGACATCACACAGGTTGACGACAAATGAGGTGCAATCTTCTTCAAACGAGAGAAGAGTCATTGATAGAGAGCTAATTGCGGCAAAGCAGCTAATGAATGGCATTCAGTTAACTATTATTGGCGAATTGAACTTAAATTACCGCAACATAACATGAGGATGCTGCGCCCACTCAAACCTATACATATATATTCTTGGTACATATAAGTATATAGGAGAGAACATAGAACCAAAAGATGGCAAGATACTAGCACTCCCGCTGAACTTACTCAGCAGCCGCGTGCGCTTTGAAACGAAAAACTTAGGAGGCCACGCGTCATTCACACGAACTTCGAGCAGTGATCAATCACAAGAGAGACCATTGAGAGAGAATAGAAACGAAACTCGAGGGAGCAGGGGGCAATGAGTACTTGCAATGTCATAGCGGAGCAGAGATACAGAAAGTACTGTATAGCCAATAACGACCGATAGAATAAGAAAAGTAACCATAGACTCTCATTAATAACAGAGAAAAATTGCCGACAGGTAGCCAATAGTATTTAAAACGATGCGTCAAATGAAGAAAGATTATATCGCTGAGAGAAGATTGTTCAATTGGTGCTCATAGATTTCCTGGACAACCAAGCGTTGCCCAGTGTGCGCATCACACAGGCATATCTGAGTTTTCACGAGGCGAAAAGAGACTGATAACCAGAAGAGCTATATGAAGCTAGATTACGTTAAATGTCGCAACGCTAAACATAGACGCAAAATTTATACTATTAGCGGCTAGTTAATTGACTGAGATAAAATTGACCAATGACAGAAGAACCAAGTAGCTTAGTATGCGGTCGTGAAAGACTTCATTAATCGAAAATAAGCTGCCGCCTCTGCGCGAACATTAAAAGCAACAACGCGGCAGCCGCCTAACCAAGCAAATAAACTAAGTAAACGTTGATCACTGATTCTTTACAGCCAGACTTAAGAAGACCCGGGAAGAAAAAGGATTAGGAGAAGAACCACCGGCGTGTCACGAGAAAAGGACAAAGCGAAAAGCGGATTAACTCAAGAGTATCGCTGAGCCGAACAAGCCGGTGCCAGTCACCAGTAACACAGACGGCAACTGAACAGCACCCTCTCGTTTTGAAACAACAAAGTAAGCTTAAACCTATCGCAGCAACTAGTAGCACACGTGTTGCTTATTTGTTTTTCTGCCAGACAGATCATCAACCGCAAAAGAATCTTAGCAGTATTAAAAAATCTGCTACTGAAGCGATGGCGAATAGATCAAATCCTCCTTCCGCCGTAAGAACTAACACACGTGCCCTTATTTATTATTTATCCGCTTGATTAATTACCAGGAACGATTGAAATGCCATGTGAACGAGATTAACACGAGAAAAAGGAGAATATATTTCCGAGGAATCAAGGTGAGCAAGAAAACCGAAGGCATGTGATTTGCGCAGCATCGAAAACAAATTACAACCGGACGCAGAAATGGGTGACTGAATTCGCTCGGAGGCAGATAAATCGCGCATCACTCAAAGACGTGCTACGTGCTCAATAAATGTTATCCGATTAAACTGGTCTGAAAACAGAACAATCTGTGGGTGAAGTGGCAAATAGAACGAGCATTTATGCAAATTAATGTCACCTAAATGGCAACCAGACAAAGTGGGATGAATAACTGTATTGCTCGAGAGGGTTGTGCAAATTGCGCGTGGCAAATGAGACTAAATGGATTGCAAGACAAAATTGGACAGAAAAACGTTCCAATTATGCGCGAGGAAGCAATGTGGAAAGAAAAATAGCGAGCATGTGATTTATAAAGCGATATAAATCTAAATTAATTCGAATAAAGAGAAGACTATAATAGTTCCGGCAGGCAATTACTGACCATAACCCACAAAATGAGTGCGACCAGAGCAAAACTGTTCATAAAGAGCGGAATCTAAAGACTCCGTGACCAGAGAAACAAAATAGTCAGAAGCACCGCGCGTGTGGCGTTTACATCTCATTGGGACTGAAGCTTAGCATATGGCACGGCAAAGAAAGAGCTGAAAAACACTTGGCTGCGGTGCAAAGCGTCTCAGCAAGAGTTAAAACGACACCTAGCCGAACCCGCATTCCCACAGGGGCTTATTCACCAAACCGTGGTAATTACAATTGCGGGAAGTACACTGATTGATCAGTAGTGACGTGCGCGCCACAAAAGAGGTCTGACGCGAGGAACTTTTCTGCGTACATCACAGTTGACTAATCACCGCACTTCGCGCAATTGCAATTACAACAGCTGCGGTAACAACAGATTTATGAAATAAGCCCCAGATATCGTTAGGGGCGCGGTGCATTTTGCACTCAAAAAGCGGCAAACCAAAGCTGGCAGAAACCTTAAGAATGCATGAACGTTCAAAGCTCAAGAAGATCAGAGTATACCGGAAAAAATCGCCACCAATGAGCCTCTGTCTCGGAGAGTCCAACAAGAGAGGCAAGCGACACCTCATCCTTTTAAGCCACGCGGTGGATCATTAATAATTCGGTGGAAAAGCGGAATCTATGGTCGACCAGAAAACAAACAATTGTGACTAGTAAGTTACGAATGAGTTATTCAGAGCTCAAACTGAATATAACAAAGACCAAAGATTGACAGCAAAACGAAACCAAACAAAGCTAACGAGGACAGACAATATTCTCTGGTGTCCATTAGGACCGCACGGTGTGAAATTCACACTGGATAAAAAAGTGGAATCTGACATGAACAACAAAACTACTAGATACATCTCGCACCTAGCTCGATGAAGGGGAAAGAATTGATAGCCAAACCGCGTAGAAAGCGAAAATTTGGCACCGGTCCAGTTACACCGAGTCTGAGGAAGAGAAACGATATCCCTCGCCTCAACTCAACTCACTACATACAGCAGATGACATTTGAGACAACTTGGCGCTCGCTTATCCGAGTCCATCTGTCTTCATTTCCATTCGAAAACAAGAGCACACGACCACCCCACGTGATAGTTTTCTATTTGGCTGGCGCCACGCCGTGTCAGGCTGATTGATGTCGTGGTCTCACAAGGAGAAATACACACCGACTACTTCTGACATCGCCGCGAGGGAAGGGAATGTTCGACTTGAAACTTGGCATTGCTTATTGGCCTCGTTGCCAAGCAAACATATCGCATTTCATCAACGGAAGGCAAAACATGAAATGCAAAGAAAGTCGTATATTTATATCGCCTACAATATTTTGATTATGACTAAGAGACCTACGGTATATGAGAAATTGTTCATGTCACTGAATAGTAAAAAGAAAAATGGATCAAGCGAGCGTTGCCCACATAATTGTGAAACTACACTGGACCAAAAGATCACGTCACAAGACGAAGAACAGCCGACTGCTGACTAATCGTGACATGCTGTAGTCCAGTTCCTCGAAAGATACAGTCACTCTCAAAAACGTTTCCGTGAAACCGAAGATTGATTTTCAGACAGTGACTCATAACATGAGCACCGCAAAAGGCACGGGCATGAAATCTAGCTTATTATGACGCACAGATCGACTATTAGGCCAGGGCAATCAATCACAGAGCGCAATCATGGAAAGGAACAGCGCACAGCAAACATATTAGAAACGTGATTCCCAGACAGAAACCCCAAATGATAAGCCATTAAAACTGAAAATGATGGCAACCTCGACTCAACTGGATTCACTCGGTCTCAGGTCAAAATTGAAGCAATACTCAGCTGCCTATCTGTCACTAGGTCAAATGAATAAACTCAAAAGCGAAACTCAAGAAGATTCGCCAGAAAGACAGCAGTAAATGCAAGCCTTAGCTACATTATATAAGGACAGGACAGCGTGATGATTCCTGCGACTGCAAAACAATTTCAGAGATCGTAAAATGTACTCTGTTGCTATGAAATATCATGTTAAATCACAAGCTCCTCATTCGGCGAAGAACAATTGTTGTTGATTTGAGCTCGCCCACATAGTCAGTCATCCACGCAAAATTAAGTCACATTTCAAGGACGCTACTGAATGAAATCAAAGACCGCCATTCAGACAATGTCAGTCATTTTTGACATGTCACCAATGCGCCAAATGGATCAAAGGCCACAGTTACGAAGGTCGTCGTCAACGAAAACTGGATTCCGGACGTAGGCAGGGGGTGAAAATATCGGTTCTCCAGTCCATTTATTGGTCTCTATTCTCTTTCTTTCGAAACAACAACCACAACTTGTTTGTTCAGAAGACCTTTGGCTGATTACTGCGATTTGACTTTCAATCGGTCGATGAGCAATTATACCATAGCTTAGACGATAACGAGCAAACAAAAAGAAGAATAGGAGAAGAGAAAACTACCAAAATAACCTCTGAACGGGAATATATTTGATAGATTCACTCAAATCAGATGTACACGGTGAAACTGATATTAAAACAGTTAAGAAAGCATGTATCGATTTGCACGCAAGAAAAGTTCAGATAAGAATAACTGAGATGATTTCGCGCAAGTCATACAATAAGGGGCGCCGAGAAGGAAAAGGGGAATTACTGCAAATTGCTAATAAACCGATAAGACCGAGAAGGGCAACCTACAAAGACGAAAAAGATTGAGCTCAAAATGAGCTCAAAATAGAAAGGCGGCAGTGTCAATGCACGGAAGAAATATTCAGAAAGAATAGGAAGCGAGCAACACGAGCGAAAGGGCAATGAAGTGCACGCGATGTTCGAAAGATACAAACGCTGTGTACCTTGCGAACATTGGAATAAAAGGCATCGCAGAGAAAATTCCCGTAATTTTCAAATTTCAAATTTTCATATAAATGTGCAGAATTCATAATGATTAAGAAGTATTGCATGATTGGTTCTTGCATTTATGCACGTAAATGTTGACATTTAATTTCGAAGAATAAACTCTGAGACACTTATGAAACTATTATAGAGGCATAGTAGGGAAGGCAGAACAGAAGGGCTGACGCGATATTCAAAAGACACAAAGCGGTTCGACTTACGAAGGCTGGAGAAGACGTTTTGAGCCATAGATAGGAAGACCTGACTTTGTCGAGCGAGTCGTTTCTGTTCTTCAACGTTGACGACAATTGACAGCAAAGCCGCAATCATCTGCAGGTGGGGCTCCACCTTCGACACTTCGGCCTCCACCGTGCTGAAAATGTCATATTTGCGTTCGGCAACTTTGGTTTTAGCGCTAATGCGCGATAAAGTGAAAGCTGTATTTATCGATCTCCAGTAAGACCGGCAATTTTCGATCGATACAGCTCACATTGACTCATGGAGAACCACCATCAAATACGTTGCCTTGATAAACGATAAATCAATCAAAACTATTAGCCGCTAATCTAAAAAATTTGGCTGGAAAGCCACAAACCTGGGCAACCACCGAGAGGGGGTCTGCATCGATTTACATTGGATATCATTGGGGTTTCGGCCGTCTGAGGGGGGAGTGGCGCCACCATAGCCACCCTTCCCTCTCCAAACGGCCGCACTTGGATACCTACTTGGGACCCGATTGGCACATCATTCTTTGCTGTCTATTACGTAGATACACGCTTAAGCTCGGGAATGTCCAAAAGGGCAATGAAGTGAGTGGTTATTCCTGTTCATGGGCTTGGCGTTGATTATAACAAGCAGTTTAGGTGGCATATGACCGTAAAAATTGGCAACCGTCCACCAAAGTGCGAAGTGTACGCGAATTCTAATGAAACTGCAATCATCTATACAAAATTGCCACTCCACCCTCAATTTCTAAACGGAAGGAAGCAATTTCCGACACGCGCTCAGTGGCCGCTGGATTGCGGAGCAGGACGGAAATGAATGTTTACATTGAACGCAACAAAGGGGCGCAATGTGACAACATTGCTGTTGACCTTTGCAAATAAAATCATCCGGTTACCGTCACATGGTGTGGTGCTTAATGTCCACTCGAGTCAATGGAAGCAGACTGCCTACCTAAGGTCTGTCAGCCTAGCGATGCACAGTAGTGGGGGTATTGGCTATATGCTAATAAGTGGGGACCACGAGTCTATTAGAGTTGGTCTACATGCGTAGTATGAATAAGTTGAATACTATGATAGTGAAAGAAACATACGCGCTGCTATTGTGAAACGTGACGAGCGCAGCAATCAGTCCGCACTTGGATCGGATCGGCAGCAACGTCGCCACACACTGCTCAGGGTCTGCGAGTATTGAACGTCCCACCGTCTTGATCTTGTCTCGAAATTGCTGAAAAATTTCCATATTATCTATATTTCTACAATAAGTCGAAAGCATTGGACAGGGATATTTTTGACGCATACGAAGCAAGTAACTCTTGGTTTGAACCGTTATCGCGAATCGTCCTACGTTCAATTTTTTTCGCTCGTTTTCCATGCAGTTATCAAGAATGCATATTTGTCTCAGTATCAAATTATTGAAAATTGTATGGAAAATTTCGGACGTCGGGCTCTCGGAACCGGCCAGTCTTGATCGTTATGTGCGATTATCGTATTATGAAACGTTCGTCCTGTATATATCATAGGCACTGGAACCTGCCATTATTATCCCCATAAGCGATTGATCGTTGAGTTGTCACCATAAACAATTTCAATTTTATATAGCAGAAACAGGCGCCAACGACAACGTCAGCCTGATACAGACGCTTCGCTCAATTCCCATCTGATCAAAGAACACATGGAACCGCCAACGTCTGCTTCTACCATTATTCAGACTGATACGCATCGACTCGGGCAACTACTCAAATTGCCAGCATCGATCAATATACACTACTCGCATTTCGTTAAAAACGCGCCGAATGCACTTGAAGTGCAAAGCAGCTGACTGATGCAATGAGCACACAGAGTATTAGGTGGCCGTTTAATAATCTCTAATTTGTGATAAATTTGCTCAACAAAAATTATATATATAAAATTAGAAGCGAATTCCGTAGTTGACTACAAGGATATCGTCGAAGCGCAGTTAAAGGAACCCTAGGTAGTAAAAAATTAAGTCGATTTTCGTAATCAGAATACTTTGCACGTCATGAGCTAATGAATTTTTTGTGACTTCAGGGTCCCTTTAAACAAGCAAGAAGCCAGAAATAAAAGCATGGGAGCGAACCCTTTTTCATAAGGCTGGAGTAAATAGAAAGATTCTGCTAATCAGGAAAAGAATTTTTTCGCTCTGCTGCGCATCAAGATGGCAAATATGATCGACAGCGTCGAGCGGTGACATTTGCAAAAATAAATACTCTTAACTCTTTAACTTACATATATTCCGCAAGAGTACGTGCCCTCCGTTCGCCAAGAACGGCCGACAGATGCAAACTAATTAAGAGTAAAGCGCGAGCCTGCCCGTCTCGTTAAGAGCGCCTGGGCTCGGGCAGACCCCAGGGGACGACCCTAAGCCAAAAGCAGGCGAGACACGGGGCGAGCGAATCGACTGAAAAGGTCACCTCGGGCAGCCCAGCCGACGACAGTGACACTCGTTCTGCTTCGCTGAATATATCTGACAGCAAAGTCGCGTCGCCCTGAAAAAAGATAAATTGACGCGCTTTTCGATAAAATTTTTCACTGCAATCTTACAGGCGCATTTCATTAACTCAAATTAAGCGGCTTATTTCTACGCATGGCTAGAGGAGGAAGTAAAAACCGCAAAAATTTCACAACTGAAAGAAAAAATTTTGAAAATTATTTCCATCACCGCGAAGTGGCAAACATAAACGATACCAAAGTTTTACGGCGAAGTTATTGCAGTGCCTAGGGGTTAAAACACTGTCGAGGTCAAGGCGAGGTCAATCCTCATGCTCATTAAGCTTTCATTTTGCATACTTTTAATTTTAAATGAAAATTTAGCATGTATACGCCCCCCCGCAAAACATTCCCAGGAATCATTGTATCTGTCGCAACTCATAAATACTTACGCAATTGACTGGCTCTTGCAATATTCGGTCGTCACAGACCTAAAATTATGCGAATAATTAAACGGAGCAGATGGATGGCAAAGGTATTCAAAAACGGCAGCGCCATAAAAATTGACAATAGCCTTTCTGCCAAGCTGAGAAAACAAGTTTTACAGAATCTTAACGAACCTACGCGCGCACGTTACGGCGTCAATGCACGCCGATTAGCGCAAAACACAACAAAAGTCATGTTGACTTTCAGTTCAGAAGAACTTTGATCGACTCGTGTACGCAACAACATTAAAACCTATGCAGAAACAGAAATGTACTTTCGACGTCAACCAGAGAAAATCCAAAACAGTTTCCTATTTGGTTGAATATAAACTGCGTCCGGTTTTACATTGTTTATAACTACATATCATTCTGCTCGATTCGAATCTAAATTTCTTTCAATTGGAAACGGTGAAAGATTATCTTTCATTGTAAGTGCTCATTTTAAGGTAAGAAGAACTTTGTCAAGTCACGTATAGAACAACATTAAAAGCAATGCTGAAATAAAAAAGCCTTTTTACCTGGCAATAGCATGCGTTGCAGTCTTTAGAGGCAAGTAGGAAGGCTACTCCAAGCGCCGAGGACTGGCATTTCAGCTGAAACAATGAACAAATGAACATTGGAGTTTCCATAACAACTTTCATAGATATTTCAGCATTGAAAAACATAGAATTGTATTGTTTTCTTCAAAAAACAATCAAAACAAAAATTTCAGCGAAAACTTCAAAAATGCAACGGCTGTACATATTCGTTTTCACCGAAATTTGCTCTTGTACAAAAGCACGTTTACATTTTTGCTCGACATATGTAAAATATAGACTAGCCGTGAAATGAATTCACTTACCCAAGAATTGAGCACTTGCTGAAAGTGGATCATGTCCGGGTTGGCGGCGGCGATATCTAAAAAATACTGATCAGCTCAAACATCCATTAGAGAAAGGAGGAATGAAAACACGAACAAGGGAACAAAAGATTTGATAATTTTTTACTTAATTATTTACATAATCTTCCAATCCTTTGCCAATGCAGTATTGTTTTCCTATTAATTCGGCATTGCTGCACAAGCAATTTGATCTTATTCGAAAAGTTTTAAAGTAAATCGCAAAGCGGATCATACA
Organism: Plectus exinocaudatus; assembly: GCA_034698105.1. NCBI lineage: Eukaryota > Metazoa > Nematoda > Chromadorea > Plectida > Plectidae > Plectus > Plectus exinocaudatus. The sequence goes on along the minus strand of JAQGAX010000019.1, from coordinate 15,042 downwards.
TAATTTTTTGCTGGTCTGATGATGGAATTCGACAGAATGGAATGCCATACTATTGGACCGCTGAATTATTAAATACAGGAAGTAGTACGGTAATCGTCACCGGAGCCGGAACGCACATCGTGCGAGATATCACTAAGCTCAGCACAAATTATCGGATCTTGGCGCATGCCATTCGGATTACCATGCCAGCTAGTCGGACATTGTCAGATTATGGCAATGCTTAATGAAAGTGGGTACAAGGTCACATCACTTAATCCAAAAAGAGCGATTCTCTCCCGTGCAAGTCTAATTTTTCGTCTTGCCCATAGTAAAAAATTTTCTCCAGAGATATATTTGGGTACCTTGGGGTTATACTCCCGTACCCCGTGACAACGTGTGGGAAATCCTACGGCAGCGGCTGGGGCACGAGGAAGCGCGTCATGATCATCCGCGGAACTGAATTACCAAAGACCATGGACAATATACGCCAAAAACCGGCTGCGGATCTGGTTATGAATATATTTTCGGTTTAGTTTGGGATTACCATAAATTCGCACGTAATTTAATAAAATCTGTGAACTACACGACCGCGGCATCGAATTACTAGTTTCCGTAGAGATTGTCGGATAAGAATTCTACCGTAGGTTAGACCTCGTCTAATAAAGGTTTATATTCATAGTAAATCTTGGCGTCACAAAGACGCTGAAACACGAAATTTTTTGGCGTTTCGTTCCCATACCATAGGCAGTAGGGTGCTGAACCTGATCTCTCACGTGAAGGACATCATCGTGGAGCTTCGTGAAAAGAGGGCACGCAACAAAATCGTCGTCATCTCCGGCCTCAGCCATCCGACGATTACACGACCCGCCACCTACCGAGCAGTTGGACTACTCCGGGCGGGAACGACTGCGCCGGCTGAATCTGTTGGTGGCGGCGCGCAGCGGCGGCGCTGCTGGTCGAAGGTTGCCGCCCGCGACGCCCCTCTGCCTTCTCCATTCTCTGGCCGCACATCGATATATACGCGAGAGTCACGGGCGCCGGTTGGCTGGAACATTACCGGGACGGTACGCCACTGCCAATGATTCAGCGGTATCTCGCATGCGCCTCGGAAGCCTCGCCACGCATTTCTCAAACCTAAGCTCAATTTGTTGCATAAACATAGTCTAAGCCGTAAGCTACCCATATCCACACTCCCTAAACACATGCTTCTCTAACAATGAAGTTTAAAAAGTTTCACCGCAAGGCATTTCCGAGCGGTACCTGGCCAGGGCCCCAGAGGCAATCGCCTGTTTTTCAAGCCACCCTTATTAAGCTCAATCGAATGCTTAAATAAAGTCTAAACCATAACTCTTAAACCCATACATCCTATATTCGCGCTCTTACCAGTTCCGCTGCTGTGTAGTTCAGCGTTATCTCGCTTTAACAACAGCTCTCGTTACGCTCGCCCGGTATTGACATTGAACAGTGAAGACATCCTAAATGAACTACCCTCTGGACCGTCGAATTTTCGCCGACCCAAATTGCGACATCAATTTTAGTCGTAAAAAACCTTCTGCAGGGGCCCGCCAAAATCGATTCCACAAATGAGCTTTTCCCACTAATCAGAGTCTCACTTAGAAAGTCTTCGCTATAAACATTAAGCACAATCCTTTCACATACCAAGCCTAAGCAAGAACTATCCTGCCCCCTCCCTAAATCGAGCTCTAACCTATTTTCTAACCAATTTTTGTGGAACATCGTTTATATATGTGACTGGAAGCGAGACGTACTGCGCCGTTCGTTCTCTACCCCTGAATTGCTCCTGCTGTTCGCCGATCTGTCATACTCACTCGCGCGTCCGTCCGACCGCCAGACCGCCCGGTGCGCACGCAACCAGTAGTAGACCACGTTCATGGTTCACAATCGCGCTCGATTCCTAATTTTGTTGCCACGCGGTGAGTATATCATCATGTAAAATCACATTGGGGACAGCTAAATTCGATAAAGTCAAGATAGCTCAGAAAAGTCGAGAGATCTGAGGTGCTAAGAATGAAGGTCTTCTATAACTAAGTTTACAGATTTATTATAATGAAGCCAGTCATTCTAAAGCGCCAACTATTGCTGTGAGTTCCTAAACCAGCGGCAGAAATTTTCATGGTCATCTAGTCATGCACGCAGAACCTTCTAAATCGGCTCAAAATTATCCATCATCTGAAGGCGGCAATGGCTTTTAACTCCGCAGCGACAGCGGTTGACTCGCCGTCTGCTGGCTAAAAATGAAACCGTGCTCTCAAAGAGCGGCGTGCGTTGGCGACAGACGCAGAGGGACAGACAGACATAAGATTGGCGCGGCATACGACGAAGGCAACGATGGCGTCCCGTGTCTAATGAACGGAAACGCGCCCGTGCTGGTCGGGCGGGAAACGCTATCATCAAGGACGAGCGCTGATCGCTGCGGCGCGCCGATCGGCGTCGGTTTGGGCGAAACGACGAACTGTGTGCCGACGGCGTCGAAACAAATTTCCGATCGCCTGATCGCCATCGTCCGGTGATTCCGGCACCGGCTCGAACTCGTCAATCAGCCCCTATCCTCTTCCGATTCGCTCTATTGCTCATCCGACAAGCAACGGGCGGTAAGTGGAATGATACGCACCGTTCGCTGTGTTTATGGCTCGACTCATGGGAATAAACGAACCGAACCTAAGCCTATTCCCAACTCATCTCTTCTCAAAGAGTCATTTTTTGACAAAGCAGCGATAGTGGATCTCTAGGGATGCATATCCATGAAATTAAAAGCAGCGTAGCAAGCCGAAACCTAAGTCTGAGCAAGCAACAATACCCATTTTCAAGTTAAAGCCACTACGCACAAACTGATAAAAAGGTTTAAAGCAGTGCACCTAAGGAACCTTAATCCATATCTGACCCCCCGCCCAAGAGAATCTTGAAAGAGAAAAAAGACAACAGAGAACCAAATTAAACAATCCCCAAATGAGAAGATCTGGCCAACAGGCTCCAAACCGGTCAGCGCGAGGAAGGTTTTCTACTCCAAAGTAACACGATCGCTACTAACCTAACGTCCCACCAATGCACACCACCGCTTCTTAACGTCTTAGCGACCAAAAGACTACGCTGCTCGTTCACACCATCTGGCAGTAACACTCAGCCCCGCGAGGAATGCGAAGACCCAACCACTTCAACCCCTCCGACATGCGGGAGCCGGGGAGAGTGGTGGAAAATACAAATAGAAGGAACAAAGCCGTTTTTCAGGAAATATTGCTTCAACGCAGATAACATCGATTTCTACGAACGAAGCAATGTCAATCTCTACCTTTACTTGATTTGCATAGCAACATCTTCAGAAGAGAGAGTGAGAGAGACTGAGAGGAAAACGCACTAACGGAGACTAAATGGACCTAGTTAAGTTCTATGTCGCAAGGCAGTAAAAGCTAAAAGGGGAGGAGGTTGAGGAAAGGAAATGCTGTCCTGAAGAAAATAAGACAGCGCAACTACTCAAAACCCTTACATACTCAATGCATAAACAATGAACGCCTCGTCCACGTTCGTACTTCATAAAAAGCAGATAAGATAAGACAGACGAGTGATCAACAAATAGAAATTAGCCAAAGTACGAACGTAAAGATTCTTCAGTATTGTTTACTACGGAAACTAAAAAATCTGGTCTATATCGATGCCTAAGCTTCAAATATTCTATAACTGATCGTAAATAAGAGCCTAAACTACTTACAAACCAAACCAAAGTTTGAGCCCAAAGCACCCAAACCAAACCAAAATACAATGAATACCAGAAGCGTCCCACTACCAAGAAGTTTTCAACGAATGGTCGTCAGTCACGGCAATTATTAATTTTAGATGTCCTTTCATCCCTACGGATATTGGTTTTCTCAATGTTGCACAAAAGAGCAACTCGTAACAAGTCATACTAACAAGGCTTGCCCCACTTACAAGAGTGTCCCACAACGAGGCTCTCTCTTCTCAATAGTGACCTTGTCGTTTTCTATAAGTTCCAAGGTCACAGTTAATATTTTAGGACTGTCCTTTTATCCCAAAGGTATTGATGCCTTCAGCGCAGCGCTCGACAGGCAACGCAACAGTTGTTCAATGATCGACTCGCACATGCACGTCGACTGAGCCAGGCGATGGTCCATCCAGTCAAAGAAGACGCATTGCAATTCAGTACACGGACGCATACACCAGCGCGCACAGCCGATTAAGCCAGGCCCGTCACCAAAAAGCAAACAGGCCGCCGGGAGGGGCGATCCTAAAGCGCCCGTTCCCCCCTGCTCTCTCGCTAACATGCGCTCCGTCTATCGCTACTCCAACAACGCGCACAGCCACAATGTCAGCCAACATCTAAGCCAGCTTGTTTGCTTCATTTTAATACGCGGACTCAGCTTCAGGACAAGGAAATACGTAGTACAAATGATGAGACTCTAAGTGCCGAGAAACAAAGAGGTGCAAGAGTGAAAATGGACCCCCCTCCAGAACTGAACAGGATGGAAAATTTCGGAAGAGTCGCCCATATCAAGCCAAGCTGCCTCAGTCCTATCCTGCCTTAGACATGAGAATCGTAGGCCAGTGTAATCCCCCAGCCAGCCGACTGTAGCAGTTATACACGGATGCAAAAAAAAATTTCTTGAGGAATACCCCCTCTGCTATGCATGTCCAACAACATTATCTCGAAGCTTTTGGTAAAACCAACCACTGGCTTAGAAACCAAATCCAAAACAATTGCGTATCCGGTTCTGAGGCTGGTTTTAGATAATGGCCCTCGTGAAGGAAGCTATTGAAAAAAGCACGAAGCTTTATTGGCATTTCAAAGAATCGATTCTATGATTAGGTAATCAACAACAACTAAACAAACAATGAGGCTATGACCCCTTGAGATGATCGGAGACAAAAAAACGCGTTAGTCGTTCAGAAAAAGAAGAAAAAAGCAAAGAGCAAAAGTGTCAATGGCAGACAAGTCGACAAAAAATGACGAATTCTGAACAAACGAGACGAAAGTGGGCCCTTGAGATGAGCGAAGTCAATAAGAGCGTTAAAGGTTCAGGTAACAGAAGAAGCCAGATGGAGCCAGATAAGCGTAAACAGCAGTGTGGCTTGGCGAAACCGGACGGACTAGCCCGATCTATTCGATAAAACGCAATAATGCTGTGCGTCGTAGGCATTAGGCTCAGACGGCTGCAAAGCAAATCGCAGTAGCACATGGCAGACGGATGGGAAAGCCCACAAGTCAAACAGCGACCTCCGCAAATATCAATCAGCCGCCAAGGCCAGCCGCGCGTGGGAAGTTGGTGGGGAGAAAACCCTGCCCGCCGAGACGCACTCTACTCCACTCTACCACATTCTAGCCACATAATGACGTCATGTCGATAAGACTACCACCACTCACGATCAGACATGGCATGACATCGCTAAACAAGTATGGTCACGGCCAGACATCGGAGGGGGCCAGGGTGGACAGTAGCAATGAGGGCATCGGAGACAGGCAAAAAGGACTTACGACACTAACCCCGTTCCTGTATCTGCTACTGATTTCTAATCAATGAACGAGGGCGCAGGAGGTGGGGGACACGCGTACCCCTTCTCTAAAAATGCCACTTAATAGCGCGCGAAATGTGGCATAAACCAGCCTGCCCGCCGGTCTGTCGCCAGCCCATAAACTGACGTTACTTTCAAATTTCATGGGACACAGACATGTCTAAGCGGGTCGGTTCCTTAAGATATTAATAATTAGGGGGCGAAAATTTTTTAATGGACTTAGGGCCTTTCGGCGCTATATATGGTACAGTGACATGAACACTGCAGCGTACTTTTATGCAATGAACAATGAAAAAATGCCCCATACCGGATACTGTAAGCACTCCTTGATGGGCTTTCAGAATTTTTTAACAGTAGTTAACTCGAGCATTAGTGATATAACCCCACTTCTAAGTCTGCGACCGATTTATAATCGATGAACATCAATTGATCATTAGCCACTGATTGTTGGTGTTTAGCGTGCGACGGAGAGGCTCATTTCAAATTGTCTAGGAACATACTTTTGGTGAATAAAAATCCCGTTTTAGATTTTTGCTTTATGCTGCAATTTCGCTAAAAGAATAGACACATAGCTTCGCCTTCTTATCGCCGGTAAAGTATCATCATCTTATATTCAAAATGATCCTTGACCAATGATTATTAGAATCAAGATTGTCGCACGCGACAGCATGGGGTCGTCTTACGTCGCAGTGCACCCCGCGACAGTTCAAAACAACATCGAAAACCGGTCGGTTCCGCCGAAGAAGAATGAAGCAACGCAAACGTACGCAGCCATTGCGGGAGACGTCTTGTGACAGAAATCAAACTCAGAAAGAACGAAAGAGAAATATCGTGGCGGGCCGATTCATAGAAAAGGCCAAAGAGGTCATGACCTCGTAGCTTCGGCTTGTGGAGGGTCCCAAGGCTTCTAAGATATCAATAATTCTAATTTACTAAAATAGGGTTACGCTTTCACTTGGGGCGCTAAAAGAGCATAATTTTTCGCCTGCAGCGCTCAAAAAATGTTTAAGTTTTGGTTTAGGCGCTGAAAAGCCTCAAATATTTTGCCTACGACACTGAAAAGGAGGCCCCCTCATATTGCCTTGGCCTCGGGCCTGAACACCTACGATTAGGCACTGATCGCGGCGGGCCAGGACCAGTTAAAAACTTGCCCAATGTAGGCAGCATTGGAACAACGCAGCCAGAGAGACGTATCACAATCGCAGCAGGTCGCAAATCATCCAATACTCTCTATTTACACGATCACCCGTCAATCACTTTTTCAATTCGCTCAATCGATCTTTGAATTTCATTCAGAACAAGAAATGAGAAACATAATAGCAAGCGTCTTTTAAGTTTTAAATATTGCCAAATAGTATCGCGATGCAATAAATGAACACGCCAGTGCAACGAATCGAAATTTTTGTCATTCAAGCCAGGAAGTGGGAAGAGATCTGAGCGGGCGGCAGTTCGTAAAGATCGCGGTGGCCCTAGAAATGAAAACGCTTGTTCTTAGCAGGCTATCCGTTAGTTTTTTAGAAAGAATTATTGCCTCAATGAACGACAATTTAAGTCTTTACTCAAGACATTCCAGAAAACAATCGTCTCACCGCCAAGAATTCTGTCGGTTTAACCGCGCGAATAATTCGACCTAAATAACGCGAGTCCAAATTGAACAAATCACCTTGAGCAAGAAGGGCAAGCCAGCGCGCGGACCAATTGAATGGTCCTCTACATATTTGACGCCTAATCAAATTACCGAATAACGTGCCCGAGAACGGATAGAGTTGATCTAATTTGGGCGTTGTGATCAATAATGCCATCTTACCGTTTACGGCGTCATCATTCACAGCAGCTGTCGACGCCTTTGGCCATACTGCCATTATTCTTCACTCTCATGGCATCCAAAATAAAAAGATTGATAAGCAGATTTCTTCAAATTTCTTCCTCTTTAATTCTTGACAATGTAAGTTATCAGTGGCATAATAAAATCAAATAAATGTTGATGTAGTTTTACCAGCAGTAGTTACACTTATTGAGTTGAAAGTTCAATTCGCATTGCTTCCCTTTTCTTTGTCCAATATCCGAATCGAATTCCGAATTTCGGAATCCGAAATGGACTTGCTAAATTTAATTTTACCGAGCAACGTGCAACGCTAAAATTTGCCAAACTTCCGACATTTATTTCATACATTTGCATAATGATAAACCTGTTTACGACACCAACTGTAGAGGGTACGGTAGTTGCGGTATTTTTTCTCATATCTGTGCGAACTTCGAAACGGACAAGGACCATGTTTCACAGTTACCGATGAAATGATTTTAGGACTTCAAATTTCTTGATTTCTGCGAGCGTTGCATGTCTTAAGCTAGGCTTTGGCTTAGTGGAGCATCGTCCCAATACCGTTCAAAAGCGTTGTTTTACTGTTGTTGTTCCTGTGGTGTTGTCTTCATAGTGGAAATATTGATTGATATTTCAGCGAACCAGAGACCGGAGTGGTGTTGTTCGAGGGCATATTGGGTGACGTTTCGAGCAGTTTTTCAGCTTCTCCTTCTTTTACTATGGCGGAGACTTATTTGGGATTGGACTTCAGCACGCAGCAGGTATGGCAGCGGTTTATTCAGTTCTAGATTTTTCATCTCTGAAACATTTTATTTAGCTAAAAGCCGTGCTCACAGACAAGGATTTGCGAGTCATTCACACTAATTATGTCACCTTCTCTACCGAACTTCCGGAATTCGGGTAAGTCATTTTCAAGCTTTACGTTCGTTTTCGTTTCTTTTAATTTGCTGCAGCAAAATAACGTTTTCAGCGATATCTATATCATTATACATTATTTAATTCACAAAGGACATTTGGATCAACCCCACCATTTTTAACTGATATACTTATTGCTAAATATCTTCAATTGGGTTACACAGAACTCGTAGGGAGGGGGCAAAGCAAGACATTTCGCATGCTAATTTCTTTATGTTCTATATGACTATAGTTCTCGTTTTAGAACTGAAAATGGCATAATTAGCCATGCAGATGGCGTTACGGTGACTTCGCCGACTTTGATGTGGGTGAAGGCCTTGGACTTGCTACTCAAGAAGCTGAAATCGGAGCCAAGTGTTGACTTGTCCTCGATCAGGGCTATTTCTGGATGCGGTCAGGTAAAAATAAAAAATAAAAATATTTTTTGTCAAATCGGAATGGTATAAATGCTAGCAAACTATTTCGAGCGCAGTCATTTCATTCTGCAATGCATGAAGTCATTCAATTCTGTCTGAAAGAGCCATAATTTTTTTCTTGCAAGATTGCATTGTTAATGATTCAAATTATTGTTGTTTTAGCAACATGGCAGTGTCTTTTGGAGAACAGGAAGCAGCAATATATTAGCCAGTCTGGATCCAACAAAAACTCTCGAGCAACAACTTTTGGTTTGTAACTCTGTTTTTGTCTGAATCTTGTACTTGTCAAGCTTACTGACACTATTGAACTAACAGTTGACTGAACTAACAGTAAATGTATATTTATTTGGGAAACTTGTAACGTTAAATGGGTGAGAATGCACATGGGGTACCCGAGCGTCAGCATGGGATTCTACCTTGCCCAGGTATGAGCATACAGATTTTTCATTTCAGAGCGCATTTTCAAAGGAACAAAGCGCCATTTGGATGGACTCGAGCACAAGTGACGAATGCGAAGTGCTGGAATTGGCTGCTGGCGGAAGGGAGGTTAGCTGATCTTGAAATTTATATGAATCATCTATCACTCGCTTCTATTGCATTGTTTTTAGCATTTGGCAAGAATCACGGGATCGCGCGCGTTTCACCGATTTACTGGTTCTCAAATCGCCAAAGTCAGCTACAAGGATCCCCACGTATATCACGAAACAGAGGTACAGTTCGGCTAAAACTGAGCTAAGATAGTACGACGCCACTTATTCCGAAAAGTTAGTTCTAAATAGGCGGAATATCTTAATGCTACAATGTTTTTAAGTAGACACTCTTTGGACTGTCCCGCAGTATCCCCATTTTCCTTTTTCAGCACATTTCGCTGGTCAGCAGTTTTGCGTGCTCGTTGCTGATTGGCAAATACGCGCCAATCGACTTCGCCGATGGTTCGGGGATGAACCTATTGGATATCAACAAGCACGACTGGGACCATCACATGCTTGCCGCCTGCGGATCGAAGCTACGAGACAAACTTGGGAAGCCGGTCTCTCCTGTTTCTATTGCCGTAAGTGTGATATATTTGGTTTATGAATTATGGAGTACCTGTGATGAATCGACTAATCTGCGTCACAGTATTTTTCAATGAAGGCTCCTGAATAGAAATGCATTTCAGGGCAAAGTTGCCCCCTATTACGTCGAGCGGTATGGATTCTCATCGCACTGCGACGTCGTTACATTCACTGGAGACAATCCTTGTACGCTTGCTTACTTTCTGCCAGTTTTCGTTGTTGACTATTCATTTATTTGGCTTCTATCATATACTGCAAGCAGTACAATAATTTTCTATGCAAAATTGGGTTGAACGAAACAACTCAGCGCAGCGTCAGGGTTATGGATGTGAATCCGAGTCCCACCACGATCATTTCTCTTTACGGCTTAACTAATAGCGTACCGAATTTTTCATTCAAATTTCATTTTGTGAAGAGCATAATTATTCTTCATATGCTGGTTCAGAAAAATGTGTTTCAGCTTCACTTGCTGGCATCAACTTGCGCAAGGGTGATGTGGCAGTGAGCTGTGGTACGAGTGATACGCTCTTTGTCTGGCTCGATAAGCCAGTGCCGGCCATGGAAGGTCACATTTTCTGCAATCCGGTTGAAGAAAAAGCATACATGGCTCTGCTTTGGTATGCTCTATATGAACTTATTACTTTGAAATGGCGAGGCGGCGCGCAGCGCCGTGGGCGAAGCGAAGTCTCGCGACGCGGTAGCGCCGCGAACTTCGCTAGAATTTTTTGTGCACAGTAAATCTCATTAAATGGTGTGCAGTTGTTTTTTGCGTTTTTCATACATGATATTTAGCTTCAAAAACGGATCGCTAACGCGTGACCGCATACGATTAGCTAGCGGATGCAAGTCCTGGGATGACTTCAATGATCTGCTTGACAAAACCGAGCCTGGAAACGGCGGGCACATCGGTATGGCTTAAATTTCAATATTACAGCCCTCATTCGAATTGCATGTGATTCAATAAAGGAGATCTGGAAGATATTCAGAATGTCTATTAAGACAGGGTCACTGAATAGTTCCGCGTCAGTCAATTTTTTTACTTAATTGATTGTAGATTTTTTGCATGCACAAACAACCTGCTTCACGACGCGTACTTTATGACGATTTTCACTCTGTGCTGCTGTCAGATAAATTGACCGTTATACCGACTGTCCATTGCAGGCTTCTACTTTGATCACCCGGAAATTTTACCACACGTGGCTGCGGGCGATTTTCGCTTCGATCCTGAACAAGGACAGGTATTAGCTGACTGCAGAGTTCAAGCGTTGACAGAAAATTCTCCTGTTTAGGTTGATGCTTTCCCGCCGGAAATCGAAGCGCGAGCCGTCATCGAGCATCAGTGCCTATCGAAACGAGTACATGCCGAACAGCTTGGATACTCAATTGGCGGTAAGAGTACCGTATTTAAAATATTAAAATAGTAGCCCCAGTCCGTACTTGGACACTACTCCACGAAAACCTGTTACGACTAAATTAATTTCAAATTTTGCACCAGATTGGTTAAATTGCCGGCCCGTGGTACTGCTCTCATCAGCAACGAATGGATTACTTTTTCAGGTCGTGTTGTGGTGACGGGTGGCGCATCGGCGAATAAACACCTCCTGCAGGTGCTGGCCGACGTATTCAAGAGTCAAGTGTTCGTCCAGGACGTCGCCAACTCGGCGGCTCTTGGTGGATGCTTCCGTGCGAAACATGGTACATACCGTAGTCCAGTAAACATAACAGTGCAGTAAACTGCTCCATTACCGAGAATCATCATAAATAGGTCCCTTAGTCCAGTTATTGTGCAAATCCGGTAATTCCGTGAATTGTTTGCAAGCAAAACATATCCGGTTTGGAACAGTATATTGTATCAGGGAGAGTGCTCGAATGGAGAATAGAGAGAGCGCAATGGATGAGTCGACGGCTGAGCATGTGCCTTTTCTTAAGCACCATTGCAGCTTTTTCTGCCCTCGTTTAAAGTGACACTTTCAGTGAGTACTGAACATGGAAAGTCGTTTGGAGACGTGGCCGCAAGCGGCGTCCAGATGAAATTGGCTGCCGAGCCTAATCATCGGGCCATCAAGGTATGATAATTCTGCTCTGCACCAGTATTCCCCGTAATTTTTAATAATCATTTGATTTAAACTGCTATTTCGTTTAGGCATATGATGAAATGGCTGCTCGTTATTTGGTGTTGGAAACTTCATTGATGCAGTGAAGGCCGTTGTGAAATATTCTCTCCTAGTACAGAATATTCGATATTACTAATAAATATTTATCGATATAATAATTTGATATTATTCACGCTGCTAACTGCGATTTCCTTGCTTAGGGTTTGAACTAAACATTGCCACTATTAATGTTGGTTTGTCATCCAAATATCTTCCCATCTATTGATTATTTATCGATTGTCCATTTTGCACTTATTTGTTGGTCATTTATCGATTTGTCCATCGTTTTGCCCATGCAATGCCTGCTCAAAGTAAACTCGTAATGTGCAATGCAGGTTTTGGAGATTCTGTTAGTCATATTGGCAGTATTGATTTTTTTAGCATTCTTATGACATTTTTTGGTGGCTGGAAAGGATTGCACATTTTCAGCAATGAGTTTGCAAATTTCATTGTTGTCTTCTGCCACGCTTACTGTATGGCATTTTACTGACCAATAGAAAAATAATACGGCATGCTGAAGAACGGAGTATACCGTTGGCTTTGGGGCTGGGGCAAATTACGTAACGTAACGCTCGTCGCGTTGTTATGTAGCACACGACATCAAAGAATAAAAGGTCATTAGGCGCGAAAGCCAACGGAAGGAAAAGTCAAAAGAGCAGTGGTGTGCGACCTCCAACGCAGTGGGTTGCAGCACACAATCCTCGTTCGCTTTGGCTCTGTTGTGTCTCTTCGGTTGGACGGATTGCCAAGCGTTATGTAACGAAAGGGGGGGGGGGTGGTTCGCAACGTTATGGAGGCGTTACGAGAGACGGGATGTTAAAAGCAGAAAAATAGCGTTACATAATTTTTGTAATGCCCAACAGGAGCTTAAATTGAGCATAGATATACTGCACAATTAACGGAGATAAATTCACCCATTTCACAACCATAACACAGCGAGAGCAATCCAAACGAAGACGCAGCTGCATTTAATCGTAGACGACCCAAGCACCAAATCCACGAAGTCTGCTGATCCGTCCTCTGGATGCTTCGCCGTTGAAGCAGAATTTTCGTTTGTAGTTGCAGCACTACCGGGTCCCGCAGTTCCCGTACCGGTTGAAGACGTACTTCCAGAATTCGTGACAGGAGTCACTCCAGGAGCATTGCAATTGTTTCCATGACAGCAGCAGACGCTTCCCAATTCGTCGTAATTATACCCAGGTTGGCAATGCATTCCAACCAAAGTTGTTGTACATCCACTGGGCAGGTAGACAGTAGAAGAGCAGCCGTAATTTGTGGAAGTTGTATTGTCGTTCGCTTGGAAACTGTAGCACATGAAGACTTTTTCGACATTATTGTCCATTGACAGTATTGTGCAATATGTGTCTTGGCTGGGCACGACTCCACTTTTAATCTAAATAATATTTTTAAATTAATTCTTTGTACTGTTGCGCACAAGACGTCGACATATCTGTGATAATTTCAGGGTTTGATTGTAATAGTAGGACACGTTTTAATGGAAGACGTTCCCTCATAAAAGTAATAGAAGGACATTTCTCAGCATAGTATTGAATAATTAGCAACAGATCATCCAATTTTTCGTTATATTTACTGTAGGTTAGATTAAAGAAATGTTTTGTACTTTTGCGATTTCCTCCTAAATTTTTTAAAAACGTTCAAATTAGTTTGACCTGCGGTGTGATTTGCCCAGCGTTTGTTTAGGGGGATTAAAAAATAGAACGATATGTCCTTCAACTGGAATACATATGGTACTTGCGATGCGAGTAGAATGGTCATATAATGCAAAATGTGGTCATTTGTACCTTGCTGCCAACCTTGCACTGAACAGTATTGATATAATCCTTCGCTGACTGTCCGTTGCAGTTGTCTCCCAAACAGCAACACATCTCTCCCTTTTCTCCATTTAGTTCTCCTTTCTGACAAGCTGATCTATTCCCCCTACTCGCTAGCGAGCCACAAAACGATGACACTTTTGACATCGGATAACAGCCATAGGTCGCACTGTCTGGAGGCAAAGTATCGCTTCGGAAAGCGACGCATACACTGTCCTTCCAGGTGCAGATATTTTCTTGTTTATTCTTGTCGGCTTCGCTCAGAATTGGCGGCAATTGAAACAATTTCACTTTGCCCGTATAGCAGCTGCCTTTATCCGAATTCTGGGCGTGCCCATAGACGAATAGAAAAATGAGCAGTTGGTATGGATTCAAAGTATGCATTCTGGACTGGGCACGACAGCTTGATCTTCTTCCATTAATTGAGCAGAAAATGTGAGGCAAGGTTCAATTTATCATAGAATCATTTCACGCTCATGTAGGCATGCAGCGACTTGTCGACACTCCACTCTATAAGTATAACTGCAAAAGAATAGCACAAAATTTTCAAACGGCAGCGCTGAACACTCTTCTCCTGAATAGTATCTGGAGCGCCAAAGATTCAAAAAGTATAGGACATCTCACAATATGAACAATTATTTGGGACAGACCTTAGTTGTGCACATATACGGTATCAGAGAAGTGTTACGATTTTCACCCTACAGCTTTCGAAATCAAAACGTGAAAATTTTTCCTTCTATTTTTTATATCATTGTCCACATCAAGTGAGAGCAGACTCTCCCCTTTCGGGTTTTAGTTGTGCACTGCAACTTGAACACATCGGACCGGTGAGTAATGGGGCCATTCATAAATTACGTCACGCTTCGGGATGTAGGGGGTGTCTGAGGGCAGTGACGGGCGCGTGACGCTATGACGTCATAGGTATGCTTAACCATAGGAGAGATGGATCGCCGAAGTGGGCTGCAGCGTCGTACCCTGTCATAGGCGGTCAGAGGTGGGCGTGGAGAGGGGTTGGCCGGGCTGAGCACCCCAGCCACCACCCAAAGGGAAGTGCATCTCCTCATATCCCGGTTAGGTACCCGATCTGATAGGGCACGTCCATCTCTGCAAAGTTTGGCCCCCGAAGCGCAGTAACCCATGGCACAGAGCCTGATTCACTCTAGCACACGGTGGTAAAGGGAGAAAATGGCACAAAGAGAGCACTTGGGTGACACGGGCGGCGTGAACAGAAAGAGCGGAGCAATCTGTATTAGAAGGCGCTTAGCGGCCGATGCTAGCCTCTGGCGGCTCTGTCATCATCTCCGCCGACCGACAGGCTCAAGGGCTTCG
>JAQGAX010000018.1:0-35615 GCA_034698105.1 Plectus exinocaudatus | reverse complement strand
ACCCTTCTCTCGTTTTTGGCCGTTTCGAGTTGGGGGGGGGTAACCTCCCCCCAACCTCCCCCCACTTACATGTATGGTTTCAGTTGAGTGTGTAAAACTATTCTAACTGCGATTCGGCACGGGACTCTACCGTTACCGTTTTCGCCAAATCGTCTACCCCAAATCCCGTTGTGACGCGGAAATCACCCCCTTCCCCATATATGCACCAGGAGGCGAAAGTTGGGGGAGGGTTCAGAAACGAATTTGAATAATCAGGGTAAAAATTACCATAATCAGGTAACAAATTGGTGGAATTGGAAAAATGTTGAAAATTTTTGCCTGACTGCAAATTTTTCACCCCCCCCCCCACTGGTGCATGTATACCCCACTCCTACTCCTGCTCGTAAAGAAATTAAGAATATAATCGTTATAATTCCGATATTGTAGACAAGATCCTCGATCGAGGCAGGAGGCTGCACAGTCGGCCGCTGAGCAAATGAAACACGCGCAGAGAATGGCGATGGCCAAGGAGCATGAAAGGAAGAGAATGGGCAGAAAGATGAAGAAGGGACCAAGAATGAGCGGGAGAACTGAGCTGTGATTCTGATTAAAGGAAGCTTCGAGCTACGACGATGTATTTCTCCGCATCCCATCAACAAATTTCTTTTGCCCCAAGATAGTTGAAAATTTTACGCGCCAGATTTGAACAGAGTGCGATTTTAAAAATTGTCATAAAATAAATTACCATTTAGCAGCAAAATGCTTGTTCATATTTTGCGACGATATTATCAACCGCCTTAGCGCAAACGGAAATTTTTCGGCTTCAGCTAATTACTGTACATGACGTGGCCCTGCGTTTTCTGTATTCTTCGATTAGGCCTTATTGATTGAATTGTTTAGACTTTTTGCGGTCTTTTCTGTCCCATTCTGAGAGTGTAAAGCAATCAATAATTGATGGATATTCCTTTGAAAACGTTGGAAAATGTGTGGTGGCTGGGTTATGTGATTCGAGCCCGATTGTGCTTACTTTGGGGCCGTACACAAATTACGTAACGCTTTGGGAGGGGGGGGGGGGTCGCGGACCCCCTGTTACGCGAGCGTTACGCAGGGGGGGGAGGTGTTGAGCTCTGCGTTACGTAACACTTGGATACTATAGAATTACCTCGGCGAGATAACTTATTGATTGATTTTGACCGTGGTCACATATCAACACACTCGCTCGCCGGTTGGCGCGGTCGATTGTGATTGACATGCGTTGCGTAACCTCTCGCTCGCTTTGGCTGTTCGCCATGCGTTACGTAACAGGGGGGGGGGGGGGTAGGCTGCTCCGTTACGGAAGCGTTACGGGAGGGGGGGTGTCAAAAAAGTGCGAAAAATCGCGTTACGTAATTTGTGTACAGCCCCTTCCTACGCACTGCCAATGCTGACCAATAATGGAAAACTGTTAAAGAGTGCATCATTCTGAAGGAAATTGATTTATATTTCGTAACAACAAAAGAACGACTCCGGAAATGATCAAGATTGCTCTATACGGCAAGAAAATTCGATCGCTGAACATTATTGGATGTACTTCATCGCTGACGATCTCATCCAAATTATCTGTTCACTCGATGAACAGACACCGCTTCGTCGTCTTGGTTGCGGCAACTCGGAGTATGCTTTCTCGCTAGCTGAATTTGCGCAAGGACTACCGGCCACGTACATGAGCAACTTGTAGCAGTTTCTGTATAAGCAGACCAGTACGCCTCTTCTGCATGGTGACCCTAGGAAGCAGGTCTTATTGCGTTTACTTCGATTGTGCCCCAAGCTGAAGCTTGTAAAACTGTTCACACCAAACGATCATATTTTGATGGTTGAATTGGTCATCACATACCTGATGATTCAAAACGAAACGGGCGCCTTACAAGAATCGAATAGCGCTGCGATCACTTTATCATTCACCAGTCTTTGATTATCAAGTTAAACTAATATGCCAATCACTGGTTATTTATTTATTTATTTGATTTACTCCTCCACATCATATACGTACTAGGGTAAAATATAACGTGAGAATCCAAGACAATAAGTACAAAGTACAATGCAACAATGTGAAAGAGAGGGGAAGGCGGCGCTCGCATTCGACGTCTAATAACCTCCCACCGACCACCAATGCGAAGTCTTGTTAGCGAAAGTTCATTACAACAATGAATTGTATCATGTTCGACTCGCAACACGTGGAATTATTCATCTCTATTTTCCTTCGGTGATCAAATTAAAGTAAAATTGTGTGACAATGCGAAATATTGCTGTCGAAAGATAATTTCAATATGCCCCCGTCCCTCAACGGCCCACCTTCGATTGCACTAATGTTTCCCAGTTGCCTCTGTCCCCTTAAAGGGCATCCGAGGCCAGGGGATCTGGACCTTCTCGGGGGGGGGGCGGGGGGAATTGGCTTTGAACCGCTTTGATACAATTAAAAATTGCAAAAGTTCAGTTAAGGGATACCCTACTTGTACAATGATGACTTTAGCACATTTGAGCAAACGGGACAAAAACCCAGTTTCCATTAAAGTCAGGCGCAGTGCCAGAAATCAATGTTTGAGTAGGGAAATGAGTATTTTTTGTACCTTTTGTACGTGGAATTCACAATTTTGGGGATGGGTAGATCGAGAATACGGCGGAATTCCCTAGGGCAGCGCCTGATTAAGGTTGTTATTGTAGGTACGCAGGAGGGAGGTGGAACGCTCAAATATACCCTTTAGAAAAAAATTCTAGCGCTCCTCAAAAATAGGATGCAGGGTGGGGTTATAATCGAAAAAACCCGGTACTTGTAAATCCTTTGGATTATCGTTGAATGGCAGGTCCAGCAACTATAGGTCTGCATTTAGAACGATTTCACTAAATTCATCTAATGTTCCAGGTGTAATTTTAGATACTAATGAAGTGAATATGCAGATTGTTATACTTCCGCCAATTTTTCAGTTCTACCATTTACTGCATCACATTCTACAAGAATATCCCAATACATAACACTATCACATGGATCTGAGCAGGTTTCTCGTATTCTTGTTTACTGCATACTCGGTTGACTCGTTCCAGATTTAACGCAAGAAGTATGATCATCCGGTAATAACGAACATCGCTCTCGCTGCACGACGATGGCAAGTGTTGGCATGTTACATTGCGCAAACAAGATGACGTCATTAATTTTGCTTCTCTTACCGATAACAGCAGCGCATGTTTCGCTCACTTTTCCGCCGGCTCGATATCCGCCCCTCGACTACTTTCGCGTTTCTCGCACCCCCTTCCCTTGTGGTGTATATCGACCAGCGAAAGGTTGCTTTATTTATGACATTTAGTTCTTTTTCTTTGCCAAGGGGCAAAAGTAGGGTTATTGTGGAAGCGCAACCTCCCCCCGGTTTGCCGCCAATAATGCCTCCGGTTTTTTTAGACTTTCAGCGGGACCAGCCCCCGGTTTCCGAACTGGTCTCCCCGTGACATCCGGTTGGCTCCCCAGTGTACTATTTTTAGTTTGGCGCCTGGGCTGTGAAAAACATGAGCCTAATTATGATTTTTCGAATATCAGATCAAAAGTTATACAGCTAATTATAAAAAGTATAAAATATATGTTTTGTTTATCATAATTTTGAAAAATTTGATGAATGAAAGTATTATTGCATTTCGAATTACTGAATTGTATCTCTACTGTATATTACAGCCAATTTCACAACTCTCTACACACAGACACCATACAACTTTACGTTTCGCATTGCAGTGGTCCACCAGGTCTCACCGTCATCGAACTTGTATGTTTCATAGAAGACAGTTTTGCAGGGAGGCTATCGACTTGCACTGTATGATGCCAATGACAAATTCGTGCAAAATTTGTGGCCGAAGGGAGACGGATACGCAGGCTTAGAGGATCAGGGGTACTGCAAACTTCTATCGTACTCAAGTGTACTGTAACTCAAAAAATTAGCTCTGCAGAATACAGCAAAGTGACAAAATTGCTTTCTCGAAACCGTGTCAACAGTGTTTTGTGCGAGCAGTACGGCAAGCAATCGAGAAGAAAGATGCGTTTCATTCGTGCGCCGACGTCAACATCATTGATAAATCACCATTGGAATCCCGGGAACGCTGCTTCGGCGCCGGCAACTTCGTTGGTGGAAAGTGCCAATGCGATGATTTGCGGTCTGGTCCCGTCTGCCAATATCAAGGTTCGTTGAGGTAAGAAGAGCGTTATTCGGAGAAGCAGCGCTCATTGTAGACTACTGCACTACCAACAAAGACTGCCAAAATGGTGGCCAATGCGTGGAACAAGAGCACATTATTACACGCAAAACGTGCTTCTGTACCTTTGGCTACTTTGGCAAAAATTGCGAGCAAAGTATGCACTGTTTCTTCCAAGCAGTATTGATGAATAATCCTCAATTTGAAGAGTCAGAACAGTCGAAGACGAAAGATGCTTCTGCGAAGTGCTTCAACTATGACTATCCGGAGAATGCAAAAAGTTTTGATATCAATCGCTTATTCAACGAAAAATGCTACAAGAAAGAAACTCTCAATGACAATGATTTTGTTTATCATCGCAACATTGTAGTAAGTTTCAGCTTGAATGTTTGTATTTATTGGAGTCATTTTGATTCAGGATGAAGTGGAGATAATCCTAGACTACGCAAGTAACAGCTGGGTGGGTTTAGGCTGGAAGCCGATGGACATAGACATTTCATGTCGTAATTTTCCGGTCGAAATCGAGCATGACCAGATTTCCAGCGAATCAATACGTACGATAATTGACTTTCTTTTGCTAAACGACGGTTTTGTGGGTTTTTTAAGCATGCGATAATTCATCCCTACCGCTGCATCCCATGAATTGTCTGGATCTTGTGGTTGGATCAGTGGTCAATGGTCGATCTCGTATCGCAGATTACTACACTCGCGATCAGTCCACGCCTCTTCTTGACTCATGGTCAGTTCGTAGAAGCACTATATAATACAATACAGTACGATAGAGGTGTAATGCTTCCGGTTCTTATGATACGATTCTGGAGACGAAACCGTGTGGGATAATGAGAACTGGGTATTACGATTTCGGAACCGGAACCGTTACTCTACGCGCGGAAACCAGCGGCTAATCGATGGCCATCGACCGCGTTCATGGTCATTTGATAGATGGCGACCCAGATTTGGACCGTTTTCGTGAAATGCAGTCTCGCGGTCCCATGGTCCCATGGACGAGCTTGGCGCGCGTTTAACCGCTGTTTTCGGCTCTTACTGTATTTGCTGAACTGTTTGATGCTGTCCCACTGCAGGTTTCAAGGGACCGATTCACTCACAGCCGCCTTCGGTGTGCGAAGAGATGGGAGGACGATACTAATGTTCCGACGGAAAATTAAAGGTCGATTATTTGCCGCTATATTTTACATTGACTTGCGAGCTTTAGCATCAGAAAAGTCTGACCATCCGTTGGGCCCAGGTGAGGTATTCGTAGTGTGGGCCAAGGGGCAAGAGCTTGGCAATTACTATCATGACCCACCATCAGCTATCGAGCTCAAGAAAGTCAGGGATCCTGAGTTTTACAAGCTTAATGTCTTCAAGTACCACGGACGTAAGTTGACCTCATTAAATTTAACCAATGCGAGCACGGATACAATGTGTGCTTTGCAGATCGCAACCGCGGCGTCTTTCCGATGGAGTTTGTGGCAAAATAGAATTTCTGAATATGATTATCTTATGTGAACAACCAGTAATCATATTTATGGAGTTGTTTAACATTGTTCATGTATTTATTCTGCCCCTAATGATATTTACAGTGCAAAACTTGCAGAATTCAGATGTTAAAGGGGTTGCTGTCGTAATCTATCTATATTCTAGCTCAGGCGCGTAGCCAGAAATCGAAGGTGGGGGGGAAATCCAAAGGTCAGGGGGAAAATTCAAAATTTCTTCACAAATGTCAAAATTTTCACAATTTTTGGGGGAATCCAAAAGGCGGGGAGACTCCCTCGTCCCCTGGCTACGCGCCTGTTCTAGCTGTTACATCAAGGTAAAGCCTCAATTTTTTCTGCCAATCTGTCTTTGTTCGAAGTGATCTCTACGCGAACAAATGCTACATACCCAATATTATACTGTTGGCACTGCTTCCCATCTCGGAGAAGAGATACTCGTAATTGATGTGAACTTCATCAGTAACTGCCCGTGTCTTGACTTGGCAAGCTGTCCGTCGAGTACCCTGGGATTCATCATACACGCTGACGGTCGTCACATTTCGCCAAAGAAGATCAAGACATCGTCGACGTGCCACCGCCGATGAAACTGAATTAGCTGCGATCGTTCCTGGGCATACAAAAGGACTACTCCAATTCTTGCCAAATCAAGCAATTTACTATTTCTAACATCAACATGTTGATCGACAACGTGAACACGATCTAGTACACGACCTTGTTGTTCGGCATTAAACGACAAGAAAAGTCGAGTTTTGACGAATGCTTGTATTGCATGTTTTGCATTGTACATTGTACATTGTACATAGAGCATTGTATGATGCAATCAAACGTAGTTCCTGATTACTGACTCGATTACGCCAAAATTGCACGTACCGCAGGCAGTTTTTGCGAGCAACAACACGTGCGCCGAGTAGTTAGTCGTAAATAGTTAAAAATACTGCCACGTGTATACCCACGTGGTTTATAGGAAAGTACAAACGAACCATCAGCGAACGAGCCAGTTGGCACAGAACTATCTTAAATTGTATTGCCTTAATCACATGTTTCATTGTCAACACGTATTGCCTTGTGTAGGTAGTAGGAGTGGCCCGATCCGAAAATTTTCGATGTTCCCTATTCCTGATAATTTCATGTTTTATGAGCCTTACTTATTCATCTTCCATTAAAACGGTTTCGTAGACGAATGTTGTATTTAATACTTTTGCATGGTGTTCTAAAAATACCCTGACGGCTTATCAAAATATTTAGACTTATCAAAAACTGGTACTGCTTGTGGCAAAATTCATAGAATTGCGGGTGCTTTGCTGGTACAGTTTTATTTTATAGAAAAGGTAGAAGTGATTGTATGATACTTTCTGGTGATTGATAAATAGCGGCGGTATATATGAGAAAATGTTTGCTGAACAAATTTACGTATACGAATTTCAGACTACATATCAGAAAATGGCAGTATCCGCCATGCCATTCTGCACTGTAAATCTACCCGGAGAACGAACGAAGGCCCCGGATTTGGATGAAGCCGAGATGGAATCCCTGAATCCATTCTCTGAGAAGCCAAGGGGTCAAATGGATCAAGAAGGGCACCGTAATAAAAATTCCCACAAAAACTCTGTGACTGGACAAGCAACTGCTGATGCAGCAGAATTGCACAGACTTCTTGCGAACTATGCCGATGGAGGCCCGAAGCATCGCCGTCCGTCAATCGAAGAACCTCCTAAAATGCCGCCAGTTCGTCGGCTGTCGATCGACTATATAAAGGAACGTCGAGTGTCCATTGCAGAAGAGAAAATTCGCCGCAAGTCGGTTGACGAAGAAATCAGGTAATTTGCATTGAATTCGATTGTTTCGGAGGCAGGCGCGTAGCTAAAGGGGAGGGCGCGGGGTCATCCCCCCGGTTTTTGGATTTGCCCCACAGTTTTTTGAAATTTTCAATGCTCTTTTCTCAGTTTCCCTCAGTTGCCCCGGTTTTACAAGGTTGTCCCCAGTTCCCAAATTTGTCCCCCTCCAATCACCACGGATTCTATCTACGCGCCTGTTCGGAGGTAGAACTCTTGAAGCGAGAAGAGTTGAAAATTGCTCATTTTCTGGAACGAGGATAGAGGGTGTACCGGAAAACTGAAGGCTCATTTAGTGTCCCTAAGCTAAAAATACAATTTGTTCAGAAAAAAAGGCAGCGTTTGGCGAAATTTTTCTTTCTTCAGGCAAAATGACGCCTCCATGATCGCCATCTTATGCGATCGTTCGAGTGCCGAGCGCCAAGAAATTATTGAAATCTATAACAATGCATACGGTGGCGACCTGATTCACGAACTCTGTCATGCTCTCAGTGGCGAATTCGGTGAATTAATTAACACTCTTATGCTGACCCCAATGCGCTGCGATGCGCGCCAACTCCGCTATGCCATCAACTCGACGAGCACTTTCACGGTTAGGGCAGCTCTTTGACATAAAGTCTAGAAGACTGATTGGTTGGCGGCTGAAAGAGGAAGGGCGGGTATGTGGGTCAAATTTCTTAAATTTCAGTTTCTGTATCTGATACCTCCGGGCCCTATTGCACACTGTGGAAGCCCTAATTATTTCCGACTGCAGAGGAAGCGTTTTCATATTTTCAGACCTTATTTATCATTTTGTTTGCATTAAAACTACCTTTTGCTCTTGTTTACGAGGGCAGAATGCCAGAGGACATTGGGAACGTCTTAGGACCGAATGAGAAAAACTATCTCAAAATTCAGAATCTGCGCTATCGAGAACATATTTCAGGCTCAAATTTTCGCATTCAAAACGTGATTAAACGAATATAATCGGTTTTTTAGGGCTTGAGCACAAAGAATTCAGCAATGATTGAAGTTTTGTGCACTCGCACTAATCAGCAGCTGCGCAAAATCGAGCATGAATATCGACAGGCCTACGGTCGCTATTTGGCATTCGACTTGACTCAAGTCACCTGGAACCATCTGATGCATCTATTCATGTATCTAAGCGCCAGTGCGCGAGATGAATCAGACAAAATTGACGTTCAGGTTTGCTCATTTAACATTAATTATTGCACGCTATTAATTTTATTAAAAATGAGCGACCAGGAGTTGGGAATAGCAATAAAATACATTAACAAAGTTTTAGTAAACGAGAGAAAGCAAAAACTTCTCTTTCACTAGTATTAAACTTCTCACCTCCAGTTTTTTGGAAACCACAAGTTAAGAACATGATATCATGTTTGGCTTTCAATTGTACTATTAGCAGACATGTGCACGGGTTTGGCCGTAGGGGGTATGGCAGGTATTCTGGGGGGGGTACCACCTATAATAATTGCCACCTATAGTAACCCAACTCCAAAGCACCCCGAGGTAGGAGACCCCTTGGGGTATCCCATACCCTCGTGCACATGTCTGACTATTAGAATAAATACGGTAATCCAATCAATTGAAGATGGCAAAAGAAGACGCGGCAGCGCTTTGTGCAGCAGACGATCAGCACTTCGGCCGACAATCGTCGTTGTTCATCGTCATGCTGTCGATGCAGAACTACGCCCAATTGCGCGCCTTGTTTGCCGAGTACAAGCTAATCGCTGGTGCCGACATCGCGAAAGCTGTTGAGCGCGAGTTCTCCGGGCACTTCTGCGACGGTCTGCTCGCCGTCATCGCCTCCGTCAACAACACACTTCCCACCTACTTCGCTCATCGACTGCATCACACCTTGCATGTAAGTGCCTTTTTTGGCAATAGTTAGCATAACCAATTTACGCGCCTAATAAGACAATGAACAGAATAAAATGTTTTGGATGGCTAACGTGCATTAGGGCGTGCATTCAGCCGCTCAAATGTTTTGAAGAAATTTTTCTTTGGAGCAATACTCCGAGACGAAAATTTAAACTAACTAAAGATAGAATCGCACTTTTTTTGTAAAAGTAACATCATATATCCCCAGCCTCCGACCCAACCTGTAACGAGTTCCAAGGTCAGAAGGGTCTGACCTAAAGGGAGGGGTAGCCGCTACAGTACTTCGTGTCGAGATTTTGGCGAGACTCAATAAATACCAAAAAATTTTCACGACGAATGAGGTCTGACCTCTGGCCAGGGGATGACCCCCTAAACCCCGAGTTACAGATACTGCCCTGTCTGTCCTTAGTCGCCAATAGTTCTTTCTTTGAATTAATAATTTCGTATTCAGAGCATGACGTCTCATTACCACGACACCAGCCTGATTCACTTGATTGTGACGCGCAGCGAAATTGACATGTACCTGATCAGAGAGGAATATCTGCGCCTTTATGACAAGACCCTGGAAACCGACATATCAGTAAGAATAAGAGAAGTCTATTTTATTTAATGACAGTGAGCGATTTCAGGAGTACTGCTCCGGTTCTTATAGAACTGGGCTGCTTACGCTGGTGTGCAAAGGAGATAAATAATGGAATTGACATCGCGGGTCTATTTCACAAAATTGTTGTAACCACAACAGCGGCAAGCGCGGTAATTGGTCGTATTCTGATTGTTTCCAGTTATTTCCGGTTCCCTTACCAATCACCGCGCTTGCCGCAGCTGTAATTGCAACAGCTTTAATAAACAAGCCCCAGATTGTATTCAATTGCAGTTTCTGACTTCAGAACGCCTTCTGGTGCGCACAGCTTGGAGCCTTTACGCGGGAAAATGCTGATTGGTCATTGTTATGACAACAGCCAATCAGCTTGCTTCTTAATGTCTCGTACTTTTCATGTGGTTTTTCGTGCTGGTTGTTCGTGAATGGTGAAGGATAACTATCGAAAATAAAATTTGGTGGTCCTGATTTACAATATTTATGTTTTTCTGTGTGCATGTAATCTCCTCTTCTCTGAATTCTTTTGCTGTTTTCCAATTATTGCGAGTTGTTTGAGTCCTAAAAGACTATCTCTCTATCTTCATATTGTCGTAAAGCAATGTTGATATTGCTTCATATGAATGTACGTAATATGCCGATGTATTTACGCATAACGAATAAAGATTATGAATTTACTTCGATGAGGGGTGCTTTGGATAAATCAAAAAACCGCGAATGACTTTGGTCACTGGACAACAGCGAAGCAACAAAAGCTGTTTTAACTACAATACGCACATATTTCGGAGACAAAAGATCTGGCCGAGTACACTTTGCTCTTTCGTGATTTCGACATTGCTCAATTTGATTTACTACCATATTGCAATTTAA
Source organism: Plectus exinocaudatus (assembly GCA_034698105.1). Taxonomy (NCBI): domain Eukaryota; kingdom Metazoa; phylum Nematoda; class Chromadorea; order Plectida; family Plectidae; genus Plectus; species Plectus exinocaudatus. The sequence goes on along the minus strand of JAQGAX010000018.1, from coordinate 24,753 downwards.
TAACTTGATGGCGGAAGACGCAGCAAGACGATTTAGCGAAGGTTTCGTGGCAGTATTGTATATGACGAAAGACAGCCCAGCAGAAGAGCAGACGGCGTTACACTTACCCGAAAGTCTCCCCAGTGCGATCTTCTGACTAGTGTCTTCAATACAATCTTGCAATATCGAACTAAACTGATAGGAAAGCAAACAGGACGGCTAGCATTTCAAAAAATTACGTCTGATGAACGTTGTTGCACGGCGAGCAGAGTGTCGATTTTTTGCATTTATGTACTTAATTAATTCATTGATACATTTATGTACTTTAATTAATTCTGAAGCGATCAAGTTATATTTCTTTCCTTGTGTGTTCTTTCGCTACTGAAAAATGTTTCCAACTTGTATCGCATCGTGCATGGCTGTTTGCCTTGGCAAGGTCGATCGATATTCGGGGAGTGTCTGTGCAGCCACTTGTTTACCACTGCTGAAACTCGCGGCAGTGACATCACTCGCTGGCAGCAAGCCGCGCGAAAACTGGAGAAAACAACCATACGTCGGAGCTTGTTGACATTGATCAGAGTCGATGCACGAGAGTCGTCAATAAATAGCCAACCGTCAACAGCGGACATGCCACTCGCTGTGTAGGCCGTTCGTGCGGTTCTTTTATTAGCACGGGTCGATTGGAATGTCTATGAAGCTTTTCCAAAATAAATGGCTTGTATGTGATCCTGTGCAAATTCTGCTTTTCTCCTCCGAGAGTATGGTTAGCTGTGCAATCGTTGGAGCCTTTGAAGCCATGGCTCCAGGGCGCCGGGCGATGCGTAGTTGAAAAGGGGTACCAAGGGGACGCCGAAGCACCGAGAAGGCGCCAGAGCGCGTCGATAGACGCCGTAGCTTCAGGGCGTCAATACCCAATGTCCATGTCCAGAGTATGGCCCATAAGTTCCTCTAGTCAGGCACCCGCTTGCTTGTGTAGTTTTCTTAAAGTCGGACGTCTCATTTTGCAAGATTAAAAGTTATCACACTACAGCTGCGTCCCACTAGTGGATAGGGCTTATCTCGAACATATGCCCGTGTTTCTAACTGCAAATACTCTTCTTAAGTCGAAATAGTATTCTAAGTCCAGTAATATTGAAAGTCGCGGATGTTTGGCGTTATCTCTCACCTAATGTTCATAATAGTAAAAAATAGCATTAAAGTTTGAACTCAAAAATGTTTATGAGAATCCTTTCCAGATTGATCACAAATCGAAACTTTCGCGTTCAACAAAAATTACGTTTGTGTGATGGCGACTTTTCTCCGCCAATCCATGCTGGGTCCGTCGCTAACTCCAGGAATGCCGCTGCATGACGAAGAACTAAACAATCCGTATGTGCAAGAGGAAACACAAGAGAATGGCGAAGAAGCGGTATGATGAAAGAATATTTTGATTCTAATATTTTTGATTTTGACAGATAGAAGTTAAAACTCAAACTCAAAATAACCGGACAATTAACTTTTAGAAAGATTAACTCTTCTTAACTTAACTCTTCAAAATTTGCAATTTGAGAGGCAAAGGGGCAGAGAACAGGGGCATTCAGTATATTCGTGGACGAAATAAACGCTGTTTTTCAGGGAATCGACAAGTCAGAAAGTGAAGACCACCGGAGAGCAGCCGAGATGGACGAAAACCTGTCCAATGATTCGGTGAAATCGCTCACGCTAACCGTATCAGTTCATGAAGAGCCCAAAGAGGACGCAGCGAGAATTCACGACCTGCTGGATCAGCGGCTGCACAAGCCGCCCGTAGTGGCCGAAGGAAAACGCCGCCCATCGATGGATAAAGACTTGCGAAACGTCGAAGGGATTGCGATCGCAGCGATTCTGTGCGCCCGGACAAATGCGCAACGTCAGGAAATCGCCCGCGTCTACATGGACGTTTACGGCAATGATTTGGTTGATACAATGCAACACTTGTTTACGGGAGAATTCGGCGAACTGATCCAGGCATTAATGGAGACGCCGGCACGATACGATGCCAAGCAGCTTCATCGCGCTATCACCAGCACCAATATTTTGACGGTGAGCTAGATTACGAAATTTTTGAACTAATTCATTAGAATTTGCCGTCAAATGTATAATTCCTTGGTTTTCAGGGCCTGAGCACAAAAGATTCGACACTGATTGAAATTCTGTGCACTCGAAATAACCAAGAGTTGCGAAATATAAAACAGGAATACCGGCGATTGTTCAAAAATTACTTGGAGCACGACTTAAGCAAGGTCACATGGAGTCATTTGATGCATCTATTCATGTGGCTGAGCGTCGGATCACGCGATGAATCTACGCATGTTGATGAAAAGGTTACTTCTTTTTTGCATCCCAAAAGAAAATATGTTATTTCTAGTTTTTTTTCTCGATATTATGCTGTTTACTTCAGAAACTTTACATAATCCAGATCGGACGATCTAAAGCAATGCAGACAATCCTGTTAATAACGAACACTTTTTGAATCTGAACGTACATATTAAAGTTTTACAGCTATTAACAGCAATATCTTTTGACGATTTTATGAATTCAATGCTCTTATCTTATAACAGTCCTCTTCAAAACAGGATTCCTCTTACAAATGCTTCAATATCCCTTTCAAATGTATTGCCTGTATTTAATGTGATTTCTTAAATATTGACCCTAGTGACCCATATATTGACACTATCAACCCATCAGTATGTGTACGGATCGAACGCTTTCAGATGGCTAATGAAGACGCTCGAGCTCTATGGCGGGGCGAAGAAGGCGTCGGATTTGACGCTACCTTGTACAACGTGCTGTTTTCCTTGCAAAGTGAAGCCCAACTGCGAGCTGTATTCGCCGAATACAAGCTATTCTCCGAAATCGACATCGTGTTTGCGGTCGACAACGAATTCCCTGGGGACTACAAGGACGCCCTGACCGCCCTGATTATGAGAGTTAACAACGAGCTGCCGATTTTCTACGCTCACCGTCTTCATAGCGCCATGCATGTCAGTTGGATTTGCATTGTTTTGCTTTGAGGAGAAATTTATAATACGGAACACCTGACGCTTTTATATGCATTTAACCAATATGTTGTAAAGATGATCGCTAGTGTTTCGCTAAATGATGTATGCAATTAATTTTGAGGTACTCTTTATGATATACGGTATTTAATTTTGAGTAGGGTTGATCAAGGGCAGAAGTAAGCATTGATTGTGGATCGAGTGCCCGGATTGGGAGGGGGTAATAATCCCAAATTGTTTTATCTAGTTTAAATTCAAAAATTAAAAGACAATACTGATACAAATTTTTCTGCAATGTACGAACCTCCTTAACCCCTACCCACCACGGTAGTGGTACTGATTGTATTGTCTCGATTGTAGTGTGTCGTATTTACATTTAATTTTACAGAGTATGACGAGTCACGACACGAGTCTGACTCGTATGCTGGTCACACGTTCCGAAATTGACCTGAAACAAATCAAGCAAATGTACGAACACCTTTACCACAAATCACTCGAAACGGAGATTACTGTAAGCATAATGAGCAAGTCCAATTATCATAAACGAATTTTGTTTAGGCGTATTGCTCGAGCGCCTTCAGAGAGGGTCTACTTGCTCTTGTGCGCTCACATTGAAAAACTGTCAACCATTTGCAATTTACAAATAAAGAATGAATGCTTACTGATTTCTGCTTTGGAATGAATGATTTAATGTAGATTGGCCTGCCAATCGCAATGGTATTGCTTTATTTATAGTTGTATGCGATCACCAAGAAGTGCGCATCAATTATTTATTTGTCATTTATTTGTTTTGGTGCGTTTATGGCGTATCGCTATGAAACATAAATGTCTTACTGTACTAAAATAATTTTTTTATTTTGATCACTTGTTCCCAGACCTACCCGGCCATTGCGTGTCAAGTGTATATCGGCATGCAAGGAGAGTGGAACTGATTTTTTCATTATCGGCTTGTCGTTCACCACCACTCACTACTGCGAACTGTTGCATAGTACTACTATCTTCGCTGGCGATGTGATACTGAATGCTTACAAGATTGCAAATAGACCACTGCGTTTGCCGTGAACCCATGAACCGATCTATAGTCTTCACCGTGGAATCTCTGAGCTGGCACCTATTACCGAGACCGGCGTATCTGGGCGGTAATTGCAGCCGACCGGACATCGTCGGCAACCACCGGCCCCTTCTTACTGACGTTTACGATCGGATGCCACTTTGGTTTCCGACACCGATTCGGTTTTCGACGCGGTCAACGAGCCGAAAGAAGTATGCAAATTTACGAGCTCGAATCGTTTTGTGCGCATGTTTTGACATTCCAAAGCGCTCCGGTTGCCTTTGAAAGAAACGGCGTCGTCAGCGTCAGGATTGCGATAGATACGAATTTGTCGCTCGGCTGGGCGCCCGACGACAGTTTTCCGGGCGGACAACCGGTCTCACGGCTCGCACATATAGCGCACGTAGCTGGCGTTCTCTTAGTGGTTCGATTACGCTCGCGCCTCGGCCGGGTCGTCTGGTACCGGCCCAGTCGTCCAGTCAACCGTGGTGTACGTGCCGCGGAGCATCTTACCTGCGCCGATCAGACGCCAGATCTGTCCCCTTTGTGCGAGGCGGGGAGTCACCTTTGCCTGCACTAACCTCCTAACTGCCCCACCGTTGTCCCATTCTCTCGCCGGCCCGGCACGTTTGACCAAAAACGGTGTCGCCGATCAGTTGGCTGTGTGCATTGGCGTTATGTCGCCCTTCCGACCTAACCTGTCGCGAGTCGGTTTACTGAACAATCCGAAATGCAAAACGAGCCTCAAGAGAACGGCGAAGAAGTGTTATGATTAAATCGATTTGACTCGAAGTTAAAATTGAAACTCGACATATAAGGGCAATTTATTTTGAGAACAGTTAGCTATATGAATATTATATTCAATATTGAGGAGCATAGGCGCAAGCTCAGAGGTGACTATAGGGACTGGAGCTCAGGTATCGTGTTGCGGTTTCCCCAATTTCAGGAGGTCCAAAGAAATGATAACATAGCCTCTCGAACAAGGTTCATTTGCCCTAGTGGTTGATTCCGCCCCACTCCAACAGCTATTGGTTTTCAGTGTTGCACCTGCTCAAGCAAAACTTCCACTGTCCTCCAGTATATTGTTGCATAAAATAGACGAAGTTATTCAGGCAGTCGACAAACCAGATCGTGAAGACAGTCAACGAGCTGCAAAGATGGCCAACAATCAGTTCATAGATTTGGTGAAATCGCTCTCACTCACCGAAGCAAACCATAAAAAACCAGAAGAGGATGCGGCGAGCATTCACGAGCTAGTTGATCACCGGATGCACAAGCTACCCGTAGATGCCGAAGGAAAACACCGCCCGTCGACGGATAAAGACCTCCAAACCGCCGAAGGGACAGCAATCGCAGCGATTCTGTGCTCCCGGACCAATGTGCAACGTCAGAAAATTGCCCGTGTCTACATGGACGTTTACGGCAACGACTTGGTCGATACAATGCATCACTTGTTTACGGGAGAATTCGGCGAACTGATCCAAGCATTAATGGAGACACCGGCACGATATGATGCCAAGCAGCTCCATCGCGCTATCACTAGCTCCAGCATTTTGACGGTGAGCCAGATTACGAAATTTTTGAATTATTTCATTAGAATTTGTCGTCAAAGGTATAATTCCTTGGTTTTCAGGGCCTGAGCACAAAAGATTCGACACTGATTGAAATTCTGTGCACGCGAAATAACCAAGAGTTACGAAATATCAAGCAAGAATACCGGCGATTGTTCAAAAATTATTTGGAGCACGACTTGAGCAAGGTCACATGGAATGATTTGATGCATCTATTCATGTGGCTGAGCGTCGGAGCACGGGACGAATCTACGCACGTCGATGAAAAGGTTCCTTCTTTTGTATCCAAACCAGTCTTGTTTTTCGTCCCAAGGATTTTCGTTTTATTCTTTCGTTTCGTTTTAAAAACTGGAAGCAACTGAGGGTTTCAAGCATTGAAAATCCAAAAAACCGTAAGGGAGAAATGCCCTAAGCCCCCTTAGCTACGTGCCTGGTTTTTCTTAATCTTCGTTTATTACTGTTCAAATATTTTTATTAATTTTCATCCAGGGTTGGCGATCGAATTAGAACAGCAGCTCTGTTATGATAATAACGAACATTTTCTGAACCTGAGCGAGCATATTTTAAAACTTTTACAACTAGTAGCAGCAATATCTTTTGACAATGTTATGAATTTGTGGCCTCTATTTTACAACAGCTCCCTCAAAACAGTATTTCTTTGATATATGCTGCATTATTCACTTTAAAATGTATTGACTGTATTTTACGTGTTTTCTTTAATATTGACCCTACAGTACGTCTGCAGTGCGTACAGTACAGTACATTACAGTACCCTAGAGTACAGATCGACCTTTTCAGGTGGCTGTTGAAGATGCAAGAGCGTTATGGAGGGGCGAAGAAAGCTTCGGACTCGATGCTACCTTATACAACGTGGTGTTTTCCTTGCAAAATTACGCCCAACTGCGAGCTGTTTTCGCCGAATACAAGAAATTCGCTAAAGTTGACATTGTGTTGGCGGTTGACAAAGAGGTTTCTGGAGACCACAAGGACGCCCTGACCGCTCTGATTATGAGCGCTAATAAAGAGCTGCCGATTTTCTTCGCTCACCGTCTTCACAGCGCTATGCATGTCAGTTAGTTTCACATAAATCAGCCTTGAGGATGATTTGATTCGAATTACCTGTCACTTTTATAAGCATTTAACCTATATGTTACACAGATAATCCCTAATTTTTCGCACAAGAATCTTATATGCAATTACTTTTAAGATTACTTTATAGATTTCCTTGATGATAGATTCATAGGCAGGCATGGGGGTGATGCCTGGATGAGAAGGGGTACAAATCTGAAAAAATCTATTGTATCTAGTATATAGTAACTTTCAAAATTTCAAAATTTGTAGACAATTAGTATAGTTTTTCAGAGGGGTGCGTACGCTTAATCCTCCTGACGACCTCTTTTGAGGAACCGGACGGCTATTCATAAGTACTGTTATAATGGCAATTGTATTTTAATCTTTTCATTTATTGTTGCAGAGTTTAACCAGTCATGACACGAGTCTGACGCGTATGCTGGTCACACGCTCAGAAATTGACCTGAAACAAATCAAGCAAATGTACGAGCACCTTTACCACAAATCACTCGAAACGGAGATTTCTGTAAGAATACGTAGAAGTTGCACAGATCAGAAACGATTTTTTTTAGGAGTATTGCTCTGGCGCCTTCAGAGACGGTCTACTTTCTCTCGCGCGCTTACATTGAAGAACTATCAACCATAGCAGTCAACAAATACAGAATGAGTGCTTGCCAGTGTTGCAAAAAGTAGTACAATTGTACTAAACGACTTCTGATCTTTTGTCGTTACCGTGGAAACGGCGTCGTTGACATGATAACAGCGTTGTTGGCATGCTAACGACGCCGTTGACATAGTAACGAGGCTGTTTGCATGGTAACAACAAACGATCAAAAGTCATTTAGTACAATTGTATTACTTTTTGCAACACTGGCGCTTGCTGATTTCAGCTTTGGAATGGTTGATTCAAACAGAGATTGCCTGTCAATCGCAATAGTATTGCTTTATTGACTGTAATATGCGATAAGAAGTGCGCATAGTTTGTTTTTTGGTGTATTCATTACGCACCGGTAAAAAGTATAAATGTCGTGCTGTATTGCAACAAATCGTTGATTTCATTTCGTTGTTTCCAAACATGCGGAAGAAAAGGGGATGAGCATGGTACCCGAATCAGATTTCATTGCAAACTGTCTTTAGGAGCAATCGACCATAGCCGGAGTCTTCGCCTTCTGTGCACGTCCACGTTGATAAAAAAAACGGTACGGTTTATGCAGCAATTGCACGAGTACGCATAGCAATTTTTCTGAATTTCTTAACAATACGCCCGGATGATCGGATGGCCCCGAAATCCTATTCCTCATAAACACGCAGGTTACTTATTTACGACAAAACCCGGTAGCAGCGTGAAATGGAATCACACTACTTTCTTACAAATAATTAAGCAAAAGTAGAGCATAATTTGGCAACTCAAAATAAATAGCGCGCGAACTGGAACAGTGTTATTCACGAAACTCATGCTTATATCTGATCCACCCACACGACCATCCCATTGGTGAAGCTGACCAAGCTGAAGCTTCGGGCGTCGAGCGAAAACCAGTAGTGAACGGGCGCCACCTCAAATATAACGCCATAGCCAGGCTTCGGGCGCCGCGCGCTGACTCAGTTTCATGAGACAGTCCTGCCCACTCCATTCCGAAACTTTTTGAAGTCCCTCCCCGTGCCTGCCCTTGTCTCGAATCTTCCGTGTCACGACAGCAAGTGGTTTTTAATCTGCAAAGTACGGCCCGGAAATACCTCGGCCCCCAATCAGCCGCCCCAATTCCAATCATTAATTAGCTACTTCCGACCAGCTTTAAACCACGTGACGGTATCCGGTCCCATCGACTGACAAGTGACGCGCCTGAATAGGTGATCGATTCTCTTGCGTCTATGGCGCGGTAGTCGGCGTCCGGCGAAACAATGGCCAACGACCGAAATGAAGCCATTTAACGGCGACGTCAAAGTCTGGCGCCTAATCCGCCTTCGGCGGTGGGATTGACTGTCGGCGCATTTGTGCCGATTAGCGCCGCGTTTGTGTCGAGGTCGCGCATATCGCGTCCAAGATTATCCCCCGTATCGGTCTCACTCGGGGTCTTCGAATCGGGTCCCAGGAACCTACTCGGCCATTGCGTGTCAAGTGTTTATCGGCATGCAAGAAGAGTGGAGCCGATTTCCTCATTATCAGCTTGTCGTTCACCACCACTCACTACTGCGAACTGTTGCATGGTACTATCTTTGTCGGCGATGCGATATGATGTGATACTGTATGCGGATAAGATTACGAAGAGACCACTGAGTTTGCTGTCACTACTACTACTGAGATTGTAGATTCATATCGTCTCGTTTTCTGATTACTCTTCGATTCTGGGACAATAAGAGTGAAGAAGGAATAAGAATTTTACAGAAAGTTCTCATTGTCACTGCAATCATGGTGATCAAATTCGACAGGGTTGTCAAAGTAAGCGAACGTTTTTGTCATTTTATTGAGTGATCGCGGATTACAACCATATTTGTCATTGGACATGACTAAAAACTTAATTTGAAATTCTTTCAAAGCGATTGGTAAAACTGCTGATAGAGGCTTGTTCATAGCTTCAGCAGTCCTTAGAAATTTCCAGGTAGCTGTATACTCAGGGGAAAATATTTAAAATTTTCGCACTTAATATCATTTGAGGCCTTGACCCTCACTGCCTGCCCGCCTGCCCGTGTTTGTGTAGAATATACCGTAATTTTTCAAATAGATAGACACCAACACGCAAAGATTAGAAATCAAAATACCGTGAAACAAATCGCTGCGTTAGTAGCCAGACAGACATATGGCAAATGCTCCGATTTTTGTTGCTTCCGCTCCATCTCCGCCGGTGTGTATCGTCTGCCAACGGTCTGGCGTGGGACTGTGGGACTCGCGCTCGCATTACATCGTCTTCCGCCCTAATAAGTCGTTAATTGATATCATGCCGTGAGGGCGCGCATATTGGGGAGGAGATGAGTCAGTCAGGTGAGAAAGGGGAGGATAAGGTGGACGTGACTAAGGAGCGACGCTCGCCGGCCGATGGACCAACACCCCCGAAGAAATACGAGTAGAAGTGCGATCGCGATCGAGCGTGTGCGGCCGCCGGTAGGAAATGAGAGGCGCCCACCAGGTGGTGTATGGGGTGGCTGGGTGCTTTGTTTGTCCCTCGAGGGCAGTAAGAGCATGACGGCAACGTCAGGTGCGCTCGCCGGAGGTCGAAGCGATCACTTGGTCAAGCCCGGAGAGAAGGGTCAAACGGCCGGCGGCGGTGGGCGAAGGGCTTCGGGGTGATGTGCAGCGGGCATCGGTAAGATGCCCGAGGCTATTTTTAGGCTATTTCGTCTATTTAGTCAAGGCCCCACTCAAGGGCTTCCAAGGTGTTCCCACGCGTTCATAGAAGCGCGGCCTAAAAAATAAGTATAGTTCAAACATCCTCGGCTGACATCCATGTATACGCCCCGGCGAATTCATCTTTATTCTGTTGGTTTTATAATGTGTTCCAAAAAAAGTATTTTTATTCTATTTTGCAAACTTCGGTTGCTAACTTATTGCGGTAAATTTCAGCCGAAGCGTTTATTTTCGGCATGATTAGAGTGTTCCGTGGAATTAGTTCCTTTTGTAAGACCATTGTTTTCGAATACGGTTGCTTTGCGAACACATCCCAAGACACTCATGAACCGCTCTATAGTCCACTCCTTGGGGCCGGCCTTATAGTCCAGTCCTTCTCCCCGTGGGATCTATTAGCTGGCTCCTATTACCCGGACCGGTGCAACTGGGCGGTAATTGCGCCCGATCGGACAGTGGGGCGCATCGGCGGCAACCACCGGCGCCCTTCTTACTGACGTTTACGATCGGACGCCACTTATGACTTTACGACCTCCGATTCGGCTGTCTACGCGGTCAGCGCGCCGAAAGAAGTTCGCAAATTTACGAGCTCGAATCGTTTTGTGCGCGCGTTTTGACGACCCAAAGCGCTCCGGTCGCCTTTGAAAGAATCGGCGCCGTCGGCGTCCGGATTGCGACAGATACGATCCCGTCGCTCGATAGGGCCCGGCGATGATTTTCATGGGCCGGACAACCGGTCTTGCGGCTCGCCCCGGCCCGACATGTAACACGCGCGGCCGGCGCTCTCTTAATGGGTTCGTTAGCGCGCGCGCCTCCGCCGGGTCCTCGGGTCCCGGTCCGGTCGTCCAGTCGACCTCCGCCGCGGTGTGCGTGCCGCGGAGCGCCTCACCTGCGCTGATCCGGCGCCAGACCTGTGCCCTTTGTGCGGGGCGGGGGGTCGCGCACGCCTGCTCTAAGCTCCTAACTGCCGCTCCGTTGCCCCATTCTCTCGCCGGCCCGGCTCGCTTGACCAAAAACGGCCGCCGTGGTCAGTCGCCTGTGTGCGTTGGCGTTATTTCGCCTTTCCGATCTAACCTATCAGGAGTTGGTGTTGACGATCGGCTTTGCCGACCGGCAAGCGGTCGACGGGGGACATGCGCGTCTCCAGTTCCAACTCCTCACGTCCTAGCGAAACAAGAAATACTGCCGCCTTTGCTTTTGACGCCCGCCGTTTACATGAGTCCCCTGGCGGTCTCTCGGACGGCATTGTTATGGTCTGCGTACGACCTTGTTTTCATTGCGTCCGGGGTGGAGGAGACGCATGGACGAGATACGGAGCATAGCAGATGGTCTCCGTCGCCGACGACGTGACGAGAGCCGCCGCCTATGCGTGCGTCGAAATGCGCCTTCGCTCTTATTCTTTGCCCCTCTGGCCCGGTCCGCCTTGTCTCCGTCGTGCCTCAGTGCGGCCAACGGCTTGCATTGGCTTCCACCGCGCTCAGCGTGTGGCTGAGAAAATGCTAATACATCTGCGCGCGCAATTAGCATCAGTTTGGGTCGCGTTGCGCATAGCCATCAAAATAAAAATGGCTTCGGCGGGCGTCGCGTCTCCGTCTCGGCGCCGTGTCGCGATTTGAATCTTGTCGGTCTGCCCCACTCTGCAAAGAACGACGGACCACCACCGCGGCGCTGGTGATCCATCACGACGGACTGACCATCCACCGACGTCGGGGCGCTGTCCACGTAACGACCGCTTCGCTTCCTGCGTGGTCTCCGGTGGTCGGTGCTTCGATTATCGCGACTTTGAATCGTCGGGCGACCCGTTCCCTTTCTCTCTCTCTGTTCCGTCTAGTCGATCGGTGTTTATGTGCCAACTGACCGGCGGCGGTATCCCTTTTTATCGGCGCGCTCCACGCTCATTGACCGCCCATTTTTGTTTATCGCTCCACGACCGCTACTCGTTATAGATGAAGAGATCCCGACAGGACGCGGCCATTCGCGTCCCCCAGCGCGGCTGCGTCGGTGAGTGGTCGTCGTACGAAGCGTCCAGCGAGGAAGAGGACAGCTTCTCTTCCACCGGCGCCCGCCTCTACTCCAGCGACTACAGCGATCGTACGTCTGACAGCAGCGACTGTCGACAGTATTCCAATTCGCACCTGCCGCCGCCGCTGCCGCCGCGAAATCCGTCTAAAATGCGGCTGGTCGATGGTATGACTTGAGTGTTCATTGTCCCGTTGTGAATTTCGAAAACTGGTCGAGACAGGCAACATAATTTGCTCTGCTGAAAATTTGCGTAAATTGTGCGAAATTGATATGTGCGACAAGTATAATTGCCTTTTGGTGAATATACTTCTTTAAATTATGTCAATCGCATCGTTCCAGGTACGATTTCCTGGTCTCGTATGCCGATCAACTACGAATCGCCTCGCGAATTGTGCGCCCGACGCCTTAGCGCGGTGGCACTAGTCTCATCGCCGAACGTGTCGCCTGAAGCAAGGCCCGCCAGTGTCGCCGACGGCTCCATGGCACGCGCCTCCTCCCCCGCATCCCTCCTCTACGCTCAAATTCAGGTGACATCATCAAGGATCTCTGCTGTTGTTTGACGGGCATTTCGATTTATTAAATAATAATGGAAGTAAGGGAATGCGCTGATGCCTGAGCGATATTCGGTCGTCTTGTGCTGCATGATAGTTGAGAAAGTTGTCCCACGTTCGAGCACTATGTCAAGCCCCGAAACCCATGCCTTGCGTCTTGTAGCGAGCCCAAGCGCTTCGTCTGAGGAGACTTTCAGGTTCGGCATTGAGCCTCGAGGATATGTTGTTTGTTGCGCAACTGGACAGGCTAATATAAGTTTAGACAGGGACTATTCCAGACTGCGGGTGAGAACTATTGTTCGCGAGGAGTAACAGTCGTCTAAATTGGCCTCAATTTTATCGTCGGCGACCAGAAGCGATCGCGCCAGTGGGAATCCGCCGGGGGCGCGCAATAATTGAGACCAAAAGACAGCTTATTATTTCAGAAAAGAAACAAGAAACCTCCAGCACCGCCACTACCGCCCAAGCGCGTCCGCTTCGGCAACCACCAACACCACTTCCACGCGCCTAGTCTGTCCTCAATCAAGGAGCTTTCACCGATCAACAGTTCCGGCGGCTGCGGCTCGCCTCGATTCGTAGCGGACGACGGCGGCGGACTATGGCCGACTCCGGCCGCGGCCTGCCCGCCGGCTGCCCCGGCCACGCCCATTCACACGGCGTTCCGCAGTCCGGCCCGTCCTCTTCCCAAGACCAACCCCTACTTCGGCACGCCGCAAGGCATGACCACGCCGCAGGGCGGGGCGGCGCACCACCAACGCTCCCGGCAAGCGCTCGGCAATCGTCTTCTCAGTCTGGACGCTATGGAGCGGCGTAGCAGTTACTATGATCTGAGCGAGAGCGACGACATGAGCAGCTCGAATGGTGGAGGAATGGGAGGACCGGCGATGAACCGACTCTCCCGCAAGAGGGTCAATCCCTTTGGTATCCATGAAACCGCCGTACGCAAGTATGGCATCAGAGGTCAGTGGTTTGTTGCGTTTTAGTTGTTGCCGGTGGGTAGGGAAGCCCGCGCATTCAGGTTTTAAAGCTTATTCAAGTGCTTTTCGGTGAACTGCTGACTGTGGGAATATTCCTTCAACGTTATCGCCGCGAAATCGCACACTTTTAAAGAATCTGTTGCGAAATCTTTGTATTTGCGGTTTGGAAGCTCTCACTATCAGCAAAATTGCCCACCTTTGATGATGTTTGAGGGTGTTTGCGAATGTTAGCACCACCGCATTTTCCAAAATTGGCGCCAGGCAGTCTACTTTTCGATTCAATATAGTAATATCCAACGTACAATATACAAATCCAAAATAAACAGTGCAATGTCACATATAGAACGCAGGCCCCGAAAAAATTTCGATTAGAGTACGTGCAGTCGTGTTGATTAATAAGAGATCACTGTCTACCTCGTCAATCTCAATTTGTTCCCAACTGGTAAACTCATGCGCGCGATGCGATGTGCAAAGTTGTAACACGGCGAGCGATCTTGCCGCGTGCGCCACCCCCTTTGCCGCGCAGGGTTATTCGTTTCGTGACACGCATCGCGCTATTCAAACGTTCAAACAGACACCCGCTTTCTGCTTCAGGCGAACTCTATCTAACGGTCACGGTGCACGGGCCGTTGATGACGATTTACCTTGACAGAGGCCGCAACTTCCTTGGTGGCGCAGTTTCGCCGTGCAATTCATACGTTCGGGTAAGCCTTCACCTGTTCGCCTCAGAGTGACACTATACGAACATCGGTGCAGTTGAACCATGATATTCTATAAGAGCGGTCTTGGGAAATCGAAAAATGGCTCTTATATGCGAGTTCGACTGTATTGTGCTCTCGCATCCTTGGCCCCTTCCCGGTTGAAGATGACCACCCTCCCTCAAAGATTCTGACGGTTCAGAAGGAATGAACTGAATTTCTTTATCATTTCCTGAAGTAGTACCCGGCTTCGCCTTCGCGACGCTTTCCATTGAGTTGATCATTGTACAAGACGAGGCGGCGTGTGGGACGGACCAAGGAAAAGTGGGGATATTATACTTAACTAAAGTGAGATGCCTTGGATAAATGGAGCTGTGGTATCATATTGCACCGGAATTCTATTGCACTTAAAATAGGCTGGGCTGAATGGACCCGCCATAAATCATTGCACTCAATCGGGGCTCAGTGTCTCACCTTCCAACTCTCTTTGTGCAAATTTTTCAAATAACTCGACCATCTGCTGCCAGCCGCGGGCGAGCGGGTGGTCGCGCCTCCCAGTCTGGCTGTTCGCGAGTAATCGACCTTTTCAATCAGGATGATTGTGGGAGGGCACACGGGAGGGGTATACCAGAAGTGGATCCCTACCAGAATCTGGGGGGGGGGGGTTCCGCAACCCCCAAGCGGTCCAAACCCCGATTCTACGAAGTGTAAACCTCAAGATTTTTTGCCATGTTTTGCAGCGCCCCACAATTTTTGGCCACAGTTGCAAAACCGTCTGGGGGGCGCACAACCCTACCGCCTACCTCAGGGGGTATGCCCTCTTCCTTTGAAGTTTCATTGGCTCTGAAGAGAATAATGGTCTTCCTTTTTAAGTATTCATTGTCCCTGGATGGTCATAGGGCCGAACATGTATTAGGTCGCTTTTTAATACCAGACGATTTCAGCTGGAGCTGCTGAACGAGAAAGACGGCCGGACAAAGTGTCGAACGGCGTTGGTACCCCGCTCCGACTCTCCCGTCTTCAACCAGATCTTCTCCATGTATGCACCATTAATCCCTTTCATATAACTGAATTGAAATTTAAAAATTCAGTAGGATGTGTACAGTAGATAGTTAAGATGCATTTTCGCGTCCCGCCGTGTTCACTTTCCTAGAGCATAGCTGTGGCCCTCTTTCACTTAGAGCGCTCCATTGAAATGCAGTTGTGCCTTTCAAATTCCGTTCTGCGTAAGAGCCTAATTGTGTGACGCGTCTGCTGGCCGCGCCGGCCGTGACCGCTCATCTTGTCATCGAGGCAATGATCGATCATCGCGCGTGTTTACTAGATCCCCTCCGAGCGCTGACACTTCCCTCCTAATCAATCTTTTCGGCTCCTTTGTTGGACGCTGGCCGTGTGAACTTCTTGGTCAGATGAACTTCTAAGGTAGCGCCGTTTGCTTAGCGATATTTAGCCATATTTGCACGCTTGCCGTTCACTCACATTTATAACCACATCCATCTCGGAATCGGGATTTCGTTTGCTGTCGACTTCGCTAAAACGAAGAGACTGATGGTACTTGTCTTAGCGTGCGCAGGCTGACAAGCTGAGAGGGAACTTGGCGGGCAATGTAGAATTCTTGTCGCAAACCGATGCTACCCTAAGTTGCTTTTCCGCCAGTGCGCCGGTGCCGAACTGCTGAAGCCAGCAGCTCCAACTAAAGCAACAGATAGTAAAATGCTCTCAAATGCCAAATTACTGAAAAAAATATGGACCGCGCAAGTCACAACTAACCAATCTCCGCATTTCTCTCAATTTTAATTTCTACTCTACTGTGAAACATATCCTGGTAGAACGTTCTTTTCCGCGCAGTGCACGTCGACTGACGTCGCAATCTCGCAGTAATGCACTTCCACGCTAGTGCAAACTTCTTTACATCATTTTTTGCTAAATTGAGCGACCTGCAATCTATGGCTGGAATGCAATGACGACGCTTTGCGCACTTTGTCCACTTTTATCGCGCTGCACCCACTTCAATGAATAAATGGACGTCACGGTTGCGTGAGGAGTTGCACCTTCGCGGATGGAGGTAAACACTCCATCTCCGGCAGAATTTCGCACCCGCGTTCCTTATATTCATCTCCATTTGCCGAAATATTCACCTCTTTCGTCTATTTTCGTCTCTATTGGCCGCTATTTTCTATTTTCATATCCATTCTTCATATATTTTGTCAAAGACCTCAATCCAACGCATATTTTGCTGAAGCTGTCCCATTCAGCGATTAATAAGAGAAATTTTGAAGTTAATTAGACATGCGTTCATACCCATTGATATAATTAGCCTAAAGAGCTACGCTTTTTTGTTTTCAATTCTGATATACAGTATCAGTTCAAAAATCATTTTTCAAATGTCAGTGACATCACATAACCTCGTCTCGCTATAGTACGTTCTCTGATCAAATAGCCCGCTTGCTTTCACGTGACGAGCAAAAAGAGAGAAGGCTGGGGATGGAGCGAGCTGGTTTCTGGTCGTCGGAAGCATTATTATTGCGCCATATGCGAAATTGAAAGGGCGGGGGAAAGTCAGCGGCGCGTGCGAAACGCCTAGGCCAGCAATCCGCTACTGACGCAAGTGGGCTTCCAATCCGCGGTGGTCGGTCGTGAAATGAGTGCATCGCTCGAGATTACGGAATTCATAACCAAATAATTATGGCAGTCCGACGGACAGACCGGACCCCACCCACCCTCAGCTCTAGCTGCGCGTCTCTCTCTGCTCATGTGACGCGCTCTGATTTCATTTTTATTCCATCTCAATGAGCGCCCCGCACATTTCTGCCAGCGGAGTATGTTGCGACTATGTCCATTCCAATAAATGGCGTGTTCATCAACAGATGTTTCTGTTGGAATATCTGCCTCAAATGCGAATTGAACTGATTATCGTTCTCTCGCACTTTGGCCTGCGCTGCCAAATCTGCAGCACACCGATAATTTGTATGCGCCAATTGATGACGTGTTCCTATTAGCGCTTCCGCTTTGCAGTGGCGGCATTGGGGATGTGCGTTCGCATGAAAGGAGGGCTTGCTCACCCCCCTCTAAGAGGTAGAAGTTGGCATGTCAGCGAGAGCTGGAAGTATATGGGCCCCGGCTCTGGGCGATGTACATGCACCCCAAACTGATCCAGACTCAATAATAATATGTATAGTTGTGCAAATTTCGAAATGTGCTCAAAATACCCCTATTTTTGCTTTCATATACCCGAACTCTATCAGATCCTTTGGGGGTATAGTATATATAAATCCTCCATACACCCACGTCTACCCTTTCTCTAGGGATACCTTTTAAAAAAATTTACGAATTTTGGGGGTCCTTTTCGAAGGAAAGATCGCCAAGTGGCGAAAATATGTGATGATATGCACCCCAGCCGACTGACCATACCCCCAAAGTCTAAACTGGCGCCCATGACTGATGTCTCTCCCACTCTCAACTTCTGATTGTGCGGTGATCTCTGTCGCTCAGGCGCGATATGAACATATGACGTGAGCTAATTGAATTCCCTCGCAATGCGCGTCGACTATTGCTGCAGTGCGCTCTGATGTTGACTGCTCTCTCTCTCTCTCTCTCTCTCTCTATCGAATGCAATAAACTATGATGCGAGATTTGAGATTTGTCTATTGTTGGGGTTGCCGTCGCAGGAAACAGAACAACGTTGCATAAAGTTATATTTAGCATCGATAAGTGTATGCATATGTCTGTCTGTCTGGCTGTCTGGTCGCATTGTCTGGGCCGGGCTACCCCCTGTCCCAATCATTTGTTCCTCTCTGTCTGATTTTTGATTCGAATTATCCACGCAGGCTAAATTCACTGATTGCTGGTGCCGGTCGGTCATTGTCTGGGATAAGCTTTTGTCGTGGTGTGAGCTGGCAATATAGTTTGCTTCATACACAGCGCGAAGCTATTTTCGTGTCCGCGGTTCTTTCTCTTGACAACTGAGTCTCGTTAACGGCGATAAAATCGAACAGAAACCGTAGACCGGCCTTGCTAACGCTCAGTTCTTTTCCTTATCTCAATGTAATTCACGTGCCCTATAGCACAGCTGCTCCACAGCTACCCTTGTATGGCATGATGCTAACGACGTTTGTACTTTGATGTGGTAACCACTGATTTGAGGGTTATCTTATGGACAGGATGGTACTTTATTGAGCGAGGGTGCGCCCTTTGTCGTTCGTACTTAGGCTGCTGTTTGGGGAATCGCGATTGAGCAATTTACTGCCTTTCTTCAAATAAAAATATGAGATAAGCCGTCTTATTCATACTTAGGCACAGCGTGCGACTCACTTTGTGATTTAAGAACAAGACGACACGTTTTGGCATCACTTTTGGTCGCTCTTTGCTGTGAGTCAGCAAGAGCATTCGTAAAATGACGGGTTTTCTGTGTATTTGTATGATTTTAACTAAGACTTATCAACCCTTATGACCGGCCAAGCACGTTGAATATAGTATTTGTCAATTCGTTTGAACTTACCGAGCGTAGGGGATCTATTTTTGATTAGGGTTTTCCGAAAAGAGCAGCTCACCCGCGCGTTTCTTCGCTAACCCTGCTCTTGATAAATCGTGATGGACTTGGGTATTAGTTTATATTTCGTAAACTCTACAGTCATTTCAATCTTTCCAGAGAACTTCTGCCAGAGGACTACCACGACTACCTGTCCATCAGTGTCTACAATCGGGACATTACACTTCAGTGAGTTATTCTTATTTCTTGCATCGTCGTCACAATTTTTAATGATATGATAACTCACCGACAAATACCCCATAGTTAGCTTAGATTAGACATGAGCAAATGATGTCACTGGAGTGATGTGGTTTTCTCGTGTTAGCGAATAGGCCACAATAGTAAACAACTGAAAGTATAATAACTTGAATATGAGCTGGTTGGACAGATCGGTTTCCAATCGCATTTTCATGCAATTTATTAACTTCTTTTTTTGAGAATCAAGCTAGGCTCAGATTTACAAAAACAAATAATTGCATGTATTTACTTTGTCCGAGCGATGTCGAAGCGTTGACCGCAAATGGTTTTTCTCAACATACCTTACGCAACTTGTAGCGCTTTGCTTCAGTGATTATTACAATCGTATTTGGTACCATGTCAATGCAGGATTTTAACCTTGACGACCAGAATGATTTCTTTTCAAGCGAACGAAATCAGATATGAATTCGAGATACCTAATAATCTCCACGGGCGCTGGCATTCTTAATCACGGGCTAAGGAAATTGGAATTCGCTGGGCAGCGGTTGGCTCTCTTGTGCGGGTCAGTGCCAGGCAACGAAGTGATATGAGGCGTGAAGGAATTTCTGCGCACCCCGGCCTTATCGTTCTTGATGTTGCATTCGGGGTTAATCGCGGCGTTCGCACGCACATGAGAACGTGGTGACATTCTACACGGTTGCTGGGCACGATGAGAAATTAGGAATAAATACTGGCTTTCGTCATTTCATATCGCTCCCGATTCCCAGCTCGAATCAGATTTTTTTGAAAGTGTAATTTACAATTTGATGCGTTCATTAATGAGCATTCTTTTTGAAATTTGTGCAGTGTGTTATTAAACAAGCAAAATCGATGATACGTCTATATAAAGTGTCATGTTATGTTTCGTAATTTCGCAATTACCATGCCTACTTCGTAGTGCTCAATCGTGAGACATAATTTTTCTAATTTATTGCAACGGATTCTTGCAACGCCTTTCTTATTTTGCTAACGATCGCTCTGGGCAATAATAATAATACCTTCTGCTATCAATAGGTGCTTGTAGACCATTGAATGAACTTAGCATTGTCAGCTGTCTGCTTCAGAAATATTTAATGAATCGAAGGATTAGCGCCGAGTTTTACGATTTAAGACAATATCAGTCCGAAATTAAAAGAGAAAAAGCAAGCTGCACAGATTAATTACTGATCTAATAATGCTGCGATATTGCCATAGAGCTTCATCTTTATTTTTAACAATTGGTAGGCTGCTAAATAGGAACGAATCGAAGTGGGCGTAATTCAGATCCAGGCTCGACATCTAAACGGAAGCCAGACCCAGACTCTAATTGTGGGTGACCAGAAATAGTCACCCGCCTCAGATTAGTCCGATTCCTTAAAGGCACGTTCTGCCTCTGCGGGGAACGCGATTTAGCTTCTTTTTGCGACTTCTTAAGCTATTGCCTTCGTTCCCCGGTTGGTCTGGGCAATATTCTGTCACGAAGTTAGAAGCACGGGAAACTAAATCATCCTGACGACGGAAGGAGAAATCCAAAAAATTGTAATCGACGAACCCTTTTCGTTCTCCAATCATCAGTCACCCAGGTCGGAAGTAGGTACGTCAGAAACTGAGAGATTTACGTCTACCCCTCTCTCCTTCATTTCTGACTTCGCTACTTTTCGTGCTTCGCGGATTACGTGAAGTCGCCATCGCAACTGCCGCATTTCGCGTGACGTTCGACGGCTCAGTTATTATCCGGTGCTTATCGCACAGTCGACGAGCAAAAGTGCTCGGTCGCCAGCGTTTCTTGTTCCCAGAACTAAACTTAGACGAGCGCAGTTGGTCGCTGGTGAAATCAAATGTGCTAACCAAATGCGCCAATCGGCCTTTAAACTATGCAGCGGCGATTCTTGGGCCCCATTTTCACCTCTCGTTCTGTTTTCAAGGCTCAGCAGACTCCTTTCGGTGAAATTTATTGGCCGGTATTTTCATACAATTATGCAGAATGTATAACGGAACCATTATATATTCTGCACAATTGTATGTACATATCGGTGAACAAATTCACCGAACTATCCGATTCTTTTATGAGCATAGAATGTTTTTTCTGCGCAATTTTCTGCGAACTTGACTGCAAATGCAAGCTGCAAAAGGGAAGCTACAGCAGGGTGCCATATCCGAAATGATGACACCCCACTAGCTTAATTGTAATTCTAAAATGGAAGGCGCAGCATGATTCCAGATAAAAATAAAATTGTGTTTCATTGCCAGTGAATTCTAATAAATATATGTCAATTTTTCAGATCAAGAGGCCAACTTCTCGGCTGTATGGCATTTACTGTGAAGCATCTGATTCAGCCTAACAAGGTATGGTTTTAAATTTTCATCTGCAACCAATTGCGCTTCATATAACCTGAACGAATGTTTCGCTTTTATATCGCGCAACTTGGCTTAAGTAATACTTATAGCAATGCTAAAAATAGTTACCTCCGGTATTCCAGAAAACATAGCATGTACATAACATTGGACATAGCGATTTTATTAACGCTAATAAATTAATTAATGAAGTATTAATTTTGCTAAATAACACGATATGAATCGGTCTCAAATGTCTAATTCATACGCTCGACCTTCACAAATTTGCAATTCTTGTGTGTGAGGACAGTCTCCGTTCAGTTGCACTCATTCTGCTAAAGACAGAGTGCGACGCGAACTTCCCGGCCTGTAGTTCCTGTCGACACGGATTTTTTTCAATAGAATTCTGATGGAGTCGGACAAGGTCGAAGGGAAATCGGGGGGAGGTATATTTATACCTCTAGGCGCCCACTCATCTCTACGGAGAAAATATTTTATTTTTGGAAAATACCACGGACGGAAACAATACACTTTCATCGGATAGAATCGCACTTTTTTGAAAAAATAGTGTCATAACCCCCAGTCGGCTGCCATATCTGAATTAAGTCGTCCCGAGTTCGAACACAAGCTACCCCAGTACTCATTCGTGCACTCGTTAATTCGGCAGTGCGTGTTGAGAGCTCAATTTCCCATATCGGGCGCATTTACGACTAATTTCCACCGGTACATTTATTATGTCGCTACTGTAGTTTTATTCGAGCGTGTCTTCAGTCGTGTGGGAGGACGGGTCGGCAGCCAGCCACAGCACGTGATTATTCCATTCGCAAATTCGCATAAATTCAGTTATTTGCTTGTCTGTGCGCCGCAGGAGCGATTGCAGAACGAATGATGCAAGGCGTTAAAACGCCGCTCCCCCGCATGAGCGTCATGAAATCCGTCCCGCTTGGCCGCGTTTGCTGAATCAGCTACGTCAGTTCTCTCCAGCGGAAGCAGAGTTTCAATCTAGGTTTCCATGTTTAACCTAATTCTCAGCTGGTCTCCGTCATATGTCATAGTTTAATAGACTTCTTTAAAGGAAGCTGTTGATATACACTCGCAATAGATGCTCTCCAGTAGGCTTAACTGCAATATTTTTGTTGCGACATGAACCATAGTGCCAAAGCCCTGTTCAGCGATGAGGTATTATAATGCACGCATTCGTGAAATGGCAAATTTGCCCCGCAGGAGCGTTCTGTCGTAATCGTTCCATGTCAGAAGCGGAAGCCATAATTATGCTTCGTTCGTCTGCCGTGTTGCGCGCCATATTCAACTTGATTGATCTCCCTTTTACTTTATCGAACCCATACTTGCTTGCTCTTTTTTGCGCTCTATTTCGCCAATATAACCACGCTTCTCTAGTTTACTAGCCAGTTCGACAACGAGAGCTGCTTGTCCCTGAAGACATTTTGCTTGCGTCTTGGAGACCACAATGACGTACTTAGGCTTAGGGCATATTAGATAAGACCATCAATCAGTAAGCTTTTCTGAGCGGTCTTGTCTTACCTCATCTCGTTCACTTTGTTTGACTTCATCGTTAGCTTAAGGTGCAATATAGGTTTATACTTGTGACGTTTTGACCAGTCACCACCTTTATACTATGTTCATCATTAGGAAAACTGGTTTCAGGTCAAACCGTCTTAGGAATAATCCTTCCTTTACTTCAACTATCTCCCCTTAGCCCACCACCACTTGCGATTGCTCCAATCAGAGCCGCCTTTCCGTGCCAAGGCGCAAACAAAGTCTCGATGTCAGTTATAGCGTTGTTTTTTTTGGCAGCGACGACGACATAGTTAGAAGCAAAAGAGGCCACTTGAAAAGTCGCCGCGGTGCGCAAACAGCGGCGGAGCATCCAGATGGTGCAGTCCTAGCTTGGACGATGCTCCACTCAAACTTGTTTTATCCCAAATTACGGCTTTTGGAATATTGATACTGGAACAATCATTGCTCATTAGATTTCTGCTAAAGCTCAGGTTAAGGTACTGAGTATTCAGCCTGTTGCACAATAAGGACGTCTAGAATAGTATTAATAAAGTATACGTAAGACTTTGATATCGTGGCGAATCGTCCGTGATCGATGCGGACGGTGCAGTCTTCCTTAGGCTTAGACTCAGGCTCAGTGTGTACCGCAGACGACAAATTTCTGGCGTGACGGCGTGCGCGTCCGAATAATTGATCCGAGTGGCTGCTCGACACGCCCACAAATGAAGCCCGTTATCTGGCCAGCCGCCGTTCGTTCGTTGTCGTTCGTTCGACGAGCGCACATGACTCCCTTCGGATCGACTTGAAACCCGAAGATCGCTGTGCTCTTCTTCCTCCTAATCATCGTCTCTGTTTTGTTATTGTCGGTGTTGTTGTCGTCGCGAGACCTCTGACGCGACTTGGCCGACAAGCCAAGCCCGATCGTCGTGAGTGTTTGCGACGTGACAAGCGCGCAACCAATTTGGTTGAAGATTGAACGCGTTTGTTGAATTTCGGATCAAATTATTGCTTCATAGTCTACCTGCATCAAACGCGCCGGTATATTTGAAAGACAATCACTGTAATTCAAAAGAGTCGCAAAGGAAAGATTGAATTCTCTAGAGGTCTGGCGACGAAATTACAAAAAATAAAGTAATGAAAAGTTATTCGTAGGTAAGCTGCTCTGATTCGGTTGCGCATGGCATTGTCTTTTCTTCTCTGATCAAGCCGGTACACTGGTTCTTGATCTTTTGCCATCTGACACGCTTCCTTTCCTGATTTCATTAATTAACGAGAGTGGCCAGTCTTGCTTGAGTGACAGCGTCCGCCGGGATTCAGGGAATCGGGAACGGCGAGATATCAGTAGTTTCCATACGCAATGATAGCCCTCACCCTTTTGAGAGAAAAAGAGCGCCGATTCTTGTTCATGATATGGACAATGCGTATTGTAAAATTGAAAGAGGTGGTGTTGCATGAAATTGTCTTGAATATTGTCAATAACAGATCACAATCTGTATATATATTCCTATACAGTATTTTTATACAGGTCGCAGTATTTTTCAATCATATTTCGCAAACTGCGACGCAATTTGCATTCCTTTCAAAAAAATTTCACTCTGTGAGAAAAGAGTCAAGGTGAATGTGTAAAACTGTTCCAGTGCAGATAAGCATTAAGCCCGGAACACAATACACGCCTGTCGCCTGTCGCCTGTCACGTGCGCGCGCGCTGATTGGTAGTTGCCTAAGCTACGCCCAATCCACGCGCGTACAGGCGACAGGCGACAGGCGTGTATTGTGTTCCGGGCTTTATTTAACTAACCAGTCACGCCTGACCTTAAATTACCTTAGTTTCAGTCAAGTGTGTTTGCCGTGTTCTGTCATTTTGTCAAATTTTGCCCTCTTCT
>JAQGAX010000017.1:0-35646 GCA_034698105.1 Plectus exinocaudatus | reverse complement strand
ATATACGGTTTCCACTACACGTTGTAGCATAGTAGAAGGAAAAAGAAGATTTACTAGGATTCTCTTATATCCGGTTTTTGCTCTTATATGCGGATCTCTTATATCCGGTTTCTATTGTACTAATAAAATTTTCAACAGCTATTTTTGAAATCATAATTTTATGACCACTGCAAAATTCTTCTTCAGCAGGGATTTGGATGCGCATACAGTACATATACCTGGGGAAAGGATGGGAGTGGGGGCCGCTTTCCAAACAGAACTGAAGAAGGATAAGTTTGCTGACCTCAATACTTTCAACCAAACGCCAAAATATCAGGCAAAATTTTCGCGCGAACTATATTTCATTACTTCGCGAATCTTTTGGTAGGTATTTTGTTTTCAAGTCGCCTCTGCGTTAAAATTTTTTAAAAACTGTATACTTCGACGTTTGTGCTAATTCTTGTGGTCCTCCGGCACCTGTGTTTGAATGATCGTTGAAAACAAGCGGTCTTCATGCATGGGAGGATATTGCAAAATCAGTTTCGTAATAAAGTACGAGCAGGAAAATATTGGAGAAGAAAACTACCTAAATGAACGATGGAGAACGCTCCTCTGCCAATGATCGTCTTGTGATCGACATCCAAAGAATGAAGATGAATTTCCCAAACGTCCGTTTCTGCCAATGGTACGACATGCTCATATTGATTTCTTGTCGTAGTAACAATTTGCATTCCTTCACTCATTTGTTTCAGTATCTTCTGACGCTTTCTTCTGATAATTGTGAAAGCGACAAAAAGAGAAATAAGCGCTGCTAGAATGAATGCGCCAATTAAATAAAAGTACCAGATCGGACGATGGTAGGGCAACGTTTCATAAGGGAGCCGCGGAACGAAACTGATGCAGAAGCTTATAGTCGAGTTAATATTCGAGTTCAAATCGGAGAGCTGGTTGACTTCGTACAAGTTCGACATTTGAGTTGCAGGAAATATGGGCGCATACGATCTGGCAACACTATTATCATTCTTTTGATCTATAGCGATAACTGATAATGGCGCCCCGCTAGAGAAATCGCTGTAGTTCCCGAGTACACTTGTCATATTATTGTAATCATTACACTTCATGGGTAAATCAGTGATCATGAGGTACTTGTGCTTATCTAGTTGACTGTCTCCAGCAACACATCGAAAGAATATGTCATATAAGCCGGAACAAGCAGTGTCGCTTGCAATCACGCCAGCATTGGTCATATCCAACCAACTGCGGATTTCCGAAGGTGAGCAAATTGTGCCCGAATGAATATTTGAGTCTTCTAGGTCACAAGATACCGTAACTGTCTCGGCGTCGTTAGTTTGGCCGCTCAAGGTTATTGTGACGTTCATGGAGACGCTGCGATATTGGCTGCAAAAGTTCCACCATCTTCTAATTGTTAACTGACTGAGAAAATTAGCAACCATATCCTTTCCATGCGATCCATTTAAATATTCAAAAGAGAGAAAGATCCAGACAGCAAGCACATAGTCGCCGTTGAACTGTGGGTTCGGAGTAGCTGAAACAGATGATAAATTGTGAAGTCTTACACAAAAATGGGAGAATACGTACCAGTCAATCATAGCATGATGTGTTTTGGGGTGTGCGCATAGGTCCCTTAGATGGACTAGCACCCGTCATAGAATATTGTACTCACCCTGATATTGACTGGTATGTGTAGGTAAGGTTCAACGACGTATTTTGATTGCCCCCCTCTGGTTCTATTACAGTACTATACTTACTATGGAGACCATTGTCAGAGCCGCAGATTGGAATCGGATCTATGTTCTCAGGTGTCCAGCTTAAATAGTTTGGAAACGTTTTCCATAATTTTCCTGGAAAACAGCTTTCTATTGTTGCGTTGGTCAGATTGGAGAGTACAGCAATAAAATTGACTTTAGCTTTTGATTGTAAATCGATCAACACGTTGGTAACATTTGTACTACCAAGGGTTTCAGTTCCGTAATCAGTTGCCAAAATGATTTGTTTGGTAACTACAGCTTCATCGTTTTCTGAGAATTCCCAAGCTATGCTACTAGTCTTCTCGAGCAGAGTCTTTGCTACATCGCCAATATCTTTGCCATCAACTGCTCCAGCAGTAACATTTTGAGTAACGCTCGAAGAATAATAACTTTCCACATTGTCGCTATCGAAGGAATTGTCAAGAGATTGAAAATAGTAAAAATCACTAGAATTAGCTCCCCAAAATATCAAGGTTTGTAAGTTTTCGCCGCCGCAGTAGTAATCGAATTCGATTAGTTTGTTTAATACAGCACGGAAGAATATCACATCAACATTTTCGGAAAAGAAAAAGAAGATATAACGATCGTAGCGATATGGAATGAATTCTGTCATGAGTTTCGGCAGTATATCCAGTGAAGTCTTTGGGTGATTATCAGTATCGGTAAGTACGTATGAAATTGAAAGAAAGTAAAGAAAAAGATACGAATCGTATTGTTTCATTTTATAAAGTTCAATGCAAACATGACCACACGCATTAAGTAGCTCAGGATGTGAAGATCTCAATACCTCATCCCACACAAGTCACAGAAATCGAAAGTTGGGGGATTTTAAAGGAAAAAATTGCATAATCACCCACCTCTACCACTATAAACTGGCTGTTTGTGAAAAGTTGGATTGTCTTGCCATTCGGGTGCAAATTTTTAGGCACTATAAGTTTTGAATAATAATAAAATGCGGTAAAAGACAAAAGCAACACCAGCTTGCGATCTTGTTTGCACAAATCACAGGGCAAAGTGTTGAAACTTAAGTCGGCAGTGCGCCTTGCACATATCTAAGGAGTGTCGGTTTAGCGATTAAAGTGACGACTTCGGCTCGCTATCTTAAAACGTCGCGAGACATTAATGGTTGCTGCATCAGAAAGCAAGATATGATGACATCTACATATCTAAATATGAGTGACACGATCAGACGTGGGCAGTGGAGGGTTGCAGTGATCACGTGATCTTTTCAGCCTTGACGATGAATTACAGTAAGTTTGTTTCCAATGCGTGCTACTTCCGGAATTATGCTCAACCTGTTAACAAGATTCTGTTGGCTAGATTCGTCGGGGTGCTGCTTCGAAAACGTCACCATGGGCAGCTTTATAGGGGCTATACACAAATTACGTAACGCTTTTTTAGGCCTTTTAAGACCCCCTCCCCCTCACGTAACGCTTTCGTAACGCTGCATTTGGCCAAAACGACACCCCCTCCCTATGCTTGAGCATAGCAATGACGTCATCACGTAGCGCTTGCGTAACGGGGCCTCTGCGACCCCTCCCCCTCCCAAAGCGTTACGTAATTTGTGTATGACCCCATACTGAATTTTTAGGAATGGGAGGGGTTAGCAATGTTTGGCTCAATTAGATAAGGCTGAAATTGGACAGCATGCCAACCCCCCTCCCCTAAATACAATAATGGGTGTAAATAACACTGACATGTTTAAATAGGCAGATTAATACATTTCCTGCGTTTATTGACGAGCACGTTCAATGAGAAACAGGAATGCGGAACAATAAAAAGTTGTATCATATTGTGGTATATTCTCAAAAATATTGGACCGGTTTCAGATCGCGTCCTTAAGTTACACTCGCACTTGAGGGATATGCTGTAGCATTAGGTTAAAAGTACAACTGTAGCTCAAGTATGTAATGTAAAAGAGGTCCAATGCCTTCCTAAATGCGTAGATCAGACAGGGGCGTGGGGGTTATGGAGGGTTATATAACCCCCATAAAAAGGTCGCCAAGACGGGGTGAAAAATTTTTTTATAATAAGGTACCCAAGCCCCTTGGTCATCCTACTGGGCGCTATATAACCGACCCAAACAGTCGACCATAACCCCCCCCCCCCCCAAGCCCAAACCGGTGCCCATGCCTGGCGTAGATAGCTGCTGAATTTCTTAATATAATACATAGGCAGGTGAGTAGTGAAAATATTTGCGGACACAGACAAAAGCGGTTACGTACCGATCGGCGTCAATGGAGAGGGGCAATGAACAACCAAAGTTTTTGCATAACGTTTTCTTATCGAAATACTGTACAAAAAGTTGGAGTCAGGAATCAACGACTATTCCTTTTCTTAAGTCTTCTTTATATTACTTCTTTTGATAAGTCTCAGAGTCTTATTGTGCGTGATACAATAGATGCATAGCCTATGATTACCCACAGTCTTACAGTTTTATACATCAACTTTGGTCTGGGTTGGATGAAAAACATTGAATTCATTGGAGTGCAAGTGCTCTATCCATCCACAATCAATATAAAGGTTGATAACGTCTATTTCAGGCAGCGCTTCCTTCATCTTTGCCAGCTGTTGTGCCGTGCCTACGAGCTCGCCTTTTTGCGATGCTCCTCCAGGTCGCTTTCGAAGCGATCGAATCCCTCTTGTTGCTTTTCGGCTAGCTCCTGTTTTATATGAGTAGCTCGATCTTGGTGTTCCTCGTGGTAATGAAAGTCCCGTTTTGCTGCGTCGTCTTTCTTGTGTTCACATGCCTCTTTTGAACAGGTGTGACTAGAGATAGAAAGCGAGCGAGGTCAGCGAGTCCAAATTGACGCACAGTACAGGCCAAGTACCGTCGCACCGATAAACGGCTTGAATCAGGGAGAAAATAATAGCACCCAGAAACTTCTCTGCAAAAGAGTGCTCCTTTTGTCCTTATAAAATTATTTTACCATTTCTCATCCATTTCTCGGCTTTTAACCAGCACATCCTGTTTGTCCGCAATATTTTCTTCCTTTGTTTCCGATGCGGACTTTAAACGGGCGTTGTGAACACCGATGTCCTTTTTCAAAGCAACAGCGTTCTCCTTGTCGTGCTTCGCCTTAAAATACAGAAGCTGTTATTGAAATGTGTCAGTTGCTCAAACAATAATGATTATCTATTCGAAATAATATCCGCCACATCATACACTGTTAGTCATCAGAAATAAGCTTTGAAAAATCTAAAAGACCATACCTACGTCAAGTACGATAGATAGTAGGTTAGTAGGATAAGAAGCATCTTTAGTTATCTTCACTAGCTAAACACCTCCAATGCGAGCGATACACTGGCCGCTGGGTGAGTTTATTTGCTGTCTTGTTGGGTGTTATGTAATACATCATTCAACAAGATGACAAACAAATATAATCAGAGCTTCAAAGAATACGAATTTCTTGCTCACGCACAATTTTTTTTGCAGCATTCAATCATCGCTTGCTAAGGAAGCATTTACAGTAGAACCCGGATATAAGAGACCCGGATATAAGAGAAACCCTGATATAAGAGACATTTTTCGGTTTCCCCAGCGTTCTCTTATATCCGGGTTTCACAGTAATTAAAAACATCAAAATGGCTCACCTTTTGTGCAAGAACAGTTTCCGTATGATCGCTCATGTTTACGAGTAGATTTGGTGGCGGTTCAGTGAATTCAGATAAGAGAAGTGTGAAAGAGAGGTCAAACGCAATGGCAATGGCGACGAGGAAGCTGGCTTTTATTGATGGAGTCGCGAGCGCAAATAAACGCTCTCAATAAGCGACAACACTAGTGATGTCACTCTATGCGGCCGTGCCTGCCGTCCCTATGGCGACTCGCGAAAAACGCGCCATTGCATAAAAAATCGATAGAGTAATGTAATTCCTGTTGACTGCGAACACTCGCCGGTTGGCTTATAGCAGGCGAGGGTAAGGCCGCATTGCGGTTTGGTGTGGGTAATTTGACACGGAGACCGTTACAAATGAATCATTGTTTTCTGATACTGACAATTAAGGAGTGCAATGAAAAGATAAGGTGGTGCAATATTGTTTCAATCAGCATGAGAAAACAAAAACATTAGATTTAATAAGAAACAATGCACAAAATATGACTATCATCTCATCATTTTCGTTCATGAAATTTCGGCAGGTAATTTAATTTTTTAAGAATGCAACACAGACTTCAGAAGAAGTTATGAAAAAGATAGGAGGAAAAGTTTGAAACGAAGTGTTAGGGTTCGACTGTATTCTCTTTCACACATATTATGTGTCTATCGTTACCTCAAAAACTGAATTTGCCATACATAAAGGGCCAATTCAGTTGTCACGTAATGCAACTTTTTAATTGTTTCAGAGACAACCCTTCTGTAACGCAAGCGTAACAAAGTGTCCGACGTCCTTCCCTCGCTACAGAACGCAGGTAACTAACTACCAAGTGAGAGATGGCGGCGACTAGCCAATACGATTGACAGGCCTTCTCGCCGAGATTCCCAACGATCAGTTGGTCACGATCGGTCATCTCATCGAGGTCATCTCATTAGAGATACTTACGTAATACAGTCAAAACCGGATAAGTGGAAAAAATGTTAATGCCCCGAACTTTGCCCTATGTTTTGTACATGATCTAAAACCGGATACGTGAAAACCGCATAAATGAAAAAACGGATAAGTGGAATTTTTTGCAAGCCCCAAGTTCACCTTTTGTATTGAAATCATACCCGGATAAGTGGAAATGAGACGACCCTGCCCAAATATCATTCAAAATTCTGCGCATGTCATGTCAAGGGTAATGAAACAATGACTGTCAATCAAAGCGCCTTTCAATCTACACTATGAAATCTCAGTGACTTGACCGGACTGTTGTATGAGAGAAAAAAATAATGTCAGCGCCGAAAAGAAAACTCATATCTCTGAGCAAGAGAATAAGATCGAAATTCTGGATGCTTCGGAATTCTGGAAGCTTTGTTTAGTGTCAATAAATGCTTAAATGATTAAGAGATAGCTATTTGACAGTTTTGAGCAGAAACTGAGCCAAAATTAGTGCATATAGGCAAAAACCGCATAAATGAAAAAACCGGATAAGTGGAAAAATTTTCCTTGCCGGGTCGATTTTCACTTATCCGGTTTTGACTGTACAGAGTCCGACACCCCCGTAAGCGTAACACATGCGTAACACGCCCTCTCGGACATCCCTCCCATCGCGTGCGTGCGCACTGTACCTGCCAAGCTCCTCCGATGATTTGACACCCTCCAGTTTCCAGTTTTGGGTGACGTTGATAAAAGATGAGTGTCCCCGGATCTCTTTTCGAAAACGAACGCATATTGTAATGGAGTCCCTCGGTTGGTCGGTCGGTCCTGCACACGCTCTGTCCCAGCTGATTTTTAGCACTTCTCGATACAGAGTGACTGCTCATACATCTATCTGGTTGAGGTTGAGTGGAGGTTACCCACCAACTCGAGAAAAAGGTCGTTTGTTGGTCGTTTAAGGGGCGTTTCTGGTCCGCTGAGTTGGTTTGGTTCACATTATTCAGATACGAGAAAAATTTCTTTTTTGCGCTTTATATCATTGAATCAACTGTTTAAAAAAAGCGACCTTTTGCAGAAAATGTTGCAAAAGTCGGCCATCTTGGCGACCTTTTTTGGCCGGAGGTACCCACCGTGCACATGTCTGCAGGGGCAACTCGACACTTTTCACTATTCGGGCCTCCAAAAACTGGGGGGGGCAAATCCAAAAACAAGGGGGCATTGCCCCCCGCGCCTCCCCTCAGCTACGCGCCTGCACAGCGGAGAACAAAAAGCTATGAGACTGCGATCCCAAAGATGAGTAGTTTTGAAAAATATTGCACAGTAATTGCATCGAATGGCGCTCGGAAAGCCTTGATTAAGCCTGCTCATGCAGGGATATTTGCAAAAGTCAAATTCTTCTGCTCTGCGTCACTTATCAGACAGACGTGGGTTTAGATAAATATTAGTAGACATGTGTAACGAATGGTTTGATGATTCAGTTGTCTCGTTGTCTGTTTTTTTCCCGTCAAAAATGGTTCGCAAATGTGGGTCGAAAAGGAAGGAATTTGCCGATCTCTGATGCATTTCCTCTGCAAAGAATATGAAAGCACATTTCACATATTTGACGTGCGTCATTTTACGCAAGACGTGGGCAATCTGCCAAAATGTTC
Source organism: Plectus exinocaudatus (assembly GCA_034698105.1). Lineage (NCBI taxonomy): Eukaryota > Metazoa > Nematoda > Chromadorea > Plectida > Plectidae > Plectus > Plectus exinocaudatus. Next base: position 27,734 of record JAQGAX010000017.1, on the reverse strand, counting down.
TTATCTTTCACTAATGCCACGAGAAGCGGGCGTGGAATCAAAAAGATCAAACATGACACTCTGTTGTCATGCGATCATACGATGAGATGATCAGGCGATCGTACGATCGTGTGATCATGCAAACCTTTTCTAAACAAAAGTGGCTTTGGTGGTTTGGGTGCGTGTGTACCCGTCGAGATGAGTTTCCAGCTTTTATGGGATGCGTACCCTCCCACTCGTCGACGCGGTGCTGGCCATTGATATGTGACATTGTGTCAGCTGTATTTTTACTGCATTACTTTATTTTGTCGCTATGTTTGCTATTTCACTGTATTTTTGTTGCTTTATAGCATTGGTCCGATTTATCCGCTGTGTACCTGTTGAATGAGCTTTGTCCCAAAGAGAACACGTGTGTAACAAATATCATCATGGAATACATTTCGGCGTGAATTAAAAAGACAGGTTTCAGACTAACAATCAATTAGCAAAAAAAAGCAAACAAATTATTATTCAGTCCAGCCAAAAAAGTCTATTTGAATCGTAAAGCGAAAAAATTCACGAAATATGTTTGAATCCCTTTTCATGCACGCAGGCGCGAAGATAGAACCGGTACACCGAAAGGGCCACCTTGAAGACCGGGAGGCCAACTCGGGGAATCAAGGGGCTCCCCTATTGAAAGTCTAAAAACTGAAGGAGGTGGCGAAAACAGGGTGGCGTCTGTGTTTAGTAACTCAGTAATTAGTACGGTACTATTGGTACATTTCCAATACTGGAACCCTGCGCTGACAGCCAACTTTGGCAATCACCCCTGCTGAAGTTGGTATCTGTAGGGATCAGGCACACTAGGAAAAGAGAAATCTGCCAGCATGTACTTTACTCTTTCGTCTGCGCCTATCTCCTATAGTATACTAACCTCTACATTGCACCAGCCATTCTATTAAGGACAGACAAACATGTGCTGTATGCAGACATGTGCTGATGTTTTTATTGCAATCACTGCTGATGTCACTGTCGTCAGCGGCCTATGCATGCTGTCATATTTATCGCTATTCTGGCGAGAGCAGCCGCTTTTGTTTATAATGCCACATGTGCCATCGAAATAAGATCTTTGATCGTTAGATCGGCAACCTCTAAAATCAATTGTTTTCGTTGCGATTGCATTCATTCGGTGAATCGCAACTGCAATAGGCATTCTTGTAACACATATCACAAAGAAATCAATGCCAATGAATCAGTGCGTTTACAATGACATAAAATTCATTCGTCAATCGCACATAAATATGACCAGAAACGCAAACAATAACAGAAACAAAATATATATGTATAATCCGGTCAACCAAATATTGCATAAATATTGAAAGCAGTATATGCAAAATTTGCCAAATAACTTGAAATCTTGTAAAACTATTCTGAATGGTGAACGATCCAATTTATTTATGAACTAAGATCTTTGCTTTCATCATTGACATCGGCATTTTCATCATTGATATAGGACAATGACGGTGACACCATTTCAATAGTGAAGCGGTCTGAGACGAGGTAGAAGTCATCGTTGATCCACTCCCATTTGTGGAAGTATCTAAAATAGACAAAAAAAACAGACGTTGAGCATCCTTTCAAATATAAAAATGAGAGTAAAGCCGAAAATGTATTAAATGATGTCTGATTGGAAAATGGCAAGAGCAACTAATCACAGCGACTAATGCGTGAGGTCAAAACATGAAATCTCAATATTTTCCGTCACAAATAGAAAACGGTTGTTGCGGCCTCCGGTATCCCGGCCGTCCAATTTTCCTTTTCTTTTTCTTTAGCTTTTATTTATTATGTGAATGAACAGTTGCATTACTTTTTTGTCATTGCTAACAAATAGAAACCTTAGTATTCGGGAATCAGTACTATGGCTCATGCGCCTGATTACAGAAACGAGGGCGTGAGGCCTGTGTAGAGATGGATACTGGTTTTAGTTATACTCCCAAAATATAGTTGGTAGCTGATGATCCTTTTTGTGTAAAATATTCGCCGCAAATTGATCTTCCAAAAACACTGTATTCCTCCTTCACTTGAAAAAATTCTCATGCCCCAACTTTAAAGTTCCCAAAGTATGAGAGCCCTGGGAGTGGGAGGTATGTACCACATACTCCACGCCCGTCTCTGCACCTAAGCAATCCTATCCATGACGTTCAAAGGATTGAGAGGATTGAGAATTCCGCAGCCTTATTGACGTCAAGTTTTACTTATTGATGCTATCGCAGGATGACAGAGATAGGCAAATCCGGGTGGCAGAGGTTACAGTAACCCTGGTCTGTGGGATGATGCAAACACATCCCAATAAAGTAATAATATATGTATACAACCCCATAAATTCCCGCTTCCACGTCTTTTTCAACAGCTCGGTGAACTTACCTTCCACAGCGAATCGTTGACCAGCAGTATTCTCCGATGTCGTATACGAATTTTTTCTTGATCAGCATTCGCTTGCTTTTGAGCTGCATCTGTGGAAAACCCTGTTCACCGGCGAATTGAAAAAGCTCAGCGAAATATTCTATCATGTCTAAAATTAAAGTACGACGCAAAATGGAGAGCGGCAATAACAGTTCAAATGAGCGCTTATTTCTACAGCATTACTGGGCGTTAATATCTCCTCCTCTTTACTGATCAGCTACCAGTATTAGGCAATTATTGAAATGCCTCCATGACAAAACACTGTCGCAACAAATGAACACTTGAAGTGAAAGCGAACTGCGGCTAAAAAGAGCTGACTAAGAATGGGCGCTGGGTTGAATTGGGACTCTACGCTTCAGTAACCAAATAAAAATAATGACTTACTTTTCGTTCCAATGATCACTGGCAGGTCAGGATCTCGTAAGACGGCCTCGTTCGCGTACATTTGCCGGTATTTCTTGGCCTCACCCTTATTGAACCATTTTACCAATTTCGCCCGACGATGTCGCACCTTCACAAAAGCTGCGGCAGATTGCTTTAGCTTTGATAAAGTCATCCTAAGAAATCATGATGTTATAAAGTTCACTGTCATTTAATTGTTATTAACATTTAACGATAAGAAGAAGCTCCAGTAAATCCGACGTACAACATATCATCTAATTTCGCTTCGTAATCTACTATTAACCTGCCTGTCGGATGCAAAATAGTGGAAGTAACAAATGTCCCGACCGCTGCGCCAACTACGATGCTACTATTCCACTCTGCAGGATAAGGAAGATGGAGAAAGAAACTGGAGATACCGTACCCTCACTTCCACGTCAGCTTCTACATATGATGAATTCTTTACTTCGATTTATCAGCAGTTTGTGAAAAACGCACGAATGAATTGTTTTTTACAGCAATAGCGATAGATGATAGCGAGGAAACTGATTCTTTACTGTGCGACCGTCTCCACCGAAATGCCGCTCGGCTATTAGCTGAGTCAGACAGAGTCTATTAGTCTCGGATAATATCCAACATTCAAGTCGTTGCGTATCAACTGCCCGATAACGTGCACTTGCACTTTTAGGTCGGTGCAAAAGTCACTTTCGTGATTCTCCAACGCCCAACTTTGTTTATTGTTTACTCGCCACCGCACATAACAAACATTGATTGAACAAAGTACAATAGTTCAAAAATCGGACCAGAAAGATGGGAAGATCGACGAGCCAGAACTCAAAGTTTGGCGGCTGATGACTTCCACAATGAAGGGAACGAACTCTTTGTTCCAAACTACTACATTTTTTATCATGGGATAAATTGAATTATTTAGCGGGAACAACAATGAGCAAGAGATCATTGATATATTTCATATCATGAAAAGAAAAGCGTCGAGACAGTACACTGGGGTGTCAGGGTGGACCGAAAAAAACTGTTACACTTTTCTTTTCATTATAACTCGGTAGTGAGTGAACGAATGTAGGCCAATTTTTAACCATGCAAAGCCTTATATGGTGTCTACATTCTACTAAAAAATCAGTAATATCGGATCATTTATAGTCCGCTATAATCGATCGCGTGCGCGAAACTCAAAAACGGTTTTTCTAACTACGCGAGTGACACATCCGCGCATATCTCGGCGACCGCTGAACTACCAGGCCTGAAATTTTTAGGTAATAGGTAAATTTTAGGTAAATTGTCTCGAGGGGTCAATAATTGTTGATTAAAATTATTCTATTATCCATCGCTTCATAAAAGCACAATTGGTTTTATTGTTTGTAACAGAAATAGCGAAAATGGTACACAAAATCTTTCGAAATTTTTTCTCAATTTGTCCGCCTTGGCGATGGGTCACAGTCCTCAAATGACTGCGAAATTCCGTTCTCTGATTATCATACAATCCCTGAACAAATTTTGATCAAATTCCCTCCAAGACAGAAGCAGACGCCTCGTTCAGGGCCGCTAGAGTCAAGAAGGAACGAAAAAAAGAATTTTTCAGATTATTGCTATGAGCTCAGTGAATTAGGCCATGTTTCTTTCTTCAATATTCGGTCAAATCACATCAGGCAGAGTGGTACATGCTTCGGAAACGTCGGGCGAGCCGCCGAGCAGAGGTGTGCACCATGACCAATGACTAACGTGAAGATGCGTTTACAGAATTTCTGCTCAAGAAAACCACTTTTTGAGATTCGCGCACGCGATCGATTATAGCGGACTGAGAAATGATCCGATATTGCTGATTTTTTAACAAAATGCAGACAACATATAAGGCTATGCATGGTTAAAAATTGGCCTGCATTCGTTCACTCGCTGCAGAGTTATAGCGAAAAGAAAAGAGTGACAGTTTTTTCGGCCCACCCTGTAGAAGGAATAGCGACTACAGAAAGCGGATGTTCATACATAATACGAACACAGTAGTTCCTGAACTACTCAAGCATGTTAGCACGAAATTCCAATTGAGCAAGCATACCAAGCAGTCTTTGGTGAGAGACGAATAATAATTTTCATGAACCACTCTCCTTTACGTTATCCTTGTCAGAGTCAGCGTCCCCGAAGTACCAAAATATCTATTACTCTCAGCCAGCTCGTCTTCACTTTCATTCACTCTTGCTGATTGTCATTGCACACTGATTCATCTCTGAAATGGAGGATTCAGTGACTTTGATTGAGTATTAGTTTGATCGTTCTGGAAAAGGTCACTAATGTATGTGAGCGTAACGGATTGCTTTTATTTTAAACTGTATTGCAATGAACATCGCTCATAGCGGAATCGGTTATGACGGAAAAACGCTTATACCGGCCAGGATTGAGCGGTCCCAGAGCGCATCCCACCACGTTAAATAAAATCATATATACCGGCATTCGCTTATACCGGTCAAATTCTACCGCCCTCCCATTTACCACTAAAAGCACTGTTCAATGTAATTCAGCTGAACTAACGCAACAGTACCGTAATCCATTATTTGAAGGGAAGCAGAGGTGGGCACCCAAAACTTTCTGGGGTATACAATGCAGTGCACCTTCGACCAGAGATAGCCACGAGGGGGTATTGAGGGGGTTATATCACCCCCACGGGCACCCAAATCACCCGAATCGAAAAAATGGGCTTGTATGGAAATCACCCCCACAGAGGGTCAGAAAAAAAATTTACACTGGATAGAATGGTAAAAGTGACGTCATATCACCCCCCCCAGACAAAAAACCCGTGGCTATCTCTGCCTTCGACACTCAGCCGTCGATATTGATTTTCTGGGGAGTACAACGCTCTAAGGCGGTGGTACAAAATCGGGTAGGGGTATGTACTGGAGGAAGCTGGAGAACAGAAGAAACCCAGTAATGTTACATGAAAATACCACCGAAAAGTCTCGAAACTCCCGCCGAAAATACCTCCGAAATGCGTATCAATACAAAATACGTCTGCGGAACCGTACAAAAAACCCATTTTCATAGGGAAAAACGTATTCCGCAGACTACCCCTACGAATACGGCACATAGTTGATAGACAGTACCGAAATACGCGTAGCCACAGCGAAAGCGAAGGAATGTAACCGCAGAATACGTAAGCCAATGAAGCACCGAATAATAGTCGAAGAAGTCACGAACGCGCGAATGCGAATAGCGAAATCGGAAGAATCCATAGGGCGCAAACGAAAGCACTGTACCTGCCAGAGGCACCAAGCGAAAAAATGCGAATCGAAGAATCAAATACATCAAGCGTCCTAGCGAAGAGCGAAACAGGAACAGCAAAAGCGCCGAATAATACAGCAATCTGAGCGAAAAAGAGCGAAAGTATCACGAATTGCAGCGAATACAACGAAAGTGGACAAAAACAAAGAATTTGTCAAAGAATTGCGCAGCGCAAACGCACAAAAACCGTAACTTCGATCGAAGAAATGGACAGGTACAAATTCAACAGCGAAAATGGGATGGTGGGTGGGTAAGCGCAAAAAACGTTATGAGCGAGGAATGGCCTAGTCAGCCAGAGGAGGTCATCGCAATAACAGTGTCAAGCGTGCGCGCCATAAATCATTAGAACAGCGAGGTCGCGACAGGTAGGCGTCTGAGGCATGAGAAGTAAATGACAAGCGCGACAATATACAGGCCACCCGAATGGCCGACTCGCTTAATCGATAACATACATTTTACAGTTGCAAAATTTCATTTGTGTGAATGTTAGTAAGGTCAAGGCGGTCGATAAATTAGATTTTACTGTGGGAAAAGGATATATAATAGAAATTTATTTTAAATCTTTTAGGTAACGGTAGAAGGACGAAATAATTACTCTCTCTTCAGAGATAAGCAGCTTTGTGAATGAAAATATATCATTGTGGGCCTTCGAAAGGATTCTTGAGGGCTCATTTTGATTTTTTTTTGACAATGGTTTATTTTCATATGAAATCGCTCAAGTAATGTTGCGACTCATTTCAGTCCACATTCGATACCAGTGCAATTCACGCAAATTTCAGCAAAAAAAACGAAAATGAATGGCTTCTTTTGTTGTCTTTTACCCATGAGAATGAAGCTGAGAATCGTGTCATCTTTCGAAATCAGGTTAGGTCTATTGAATAGTTCTCAAATTTCTCAGTTCTCATAATTCTCAGATTTAAACTTACTACTGCAGTACTCAGACATAGGTACGGGTTTGGGTCTGGTGATGTATAGTTGCAAAAGTTTTACCCTCTGGGGGATGTATATCCGCGCTCAGCAGGCAAAAAACCCCATTCTATCCAGTGTAAATCTCAAAAAAGTTTCAGCCACTACGTGGCGAAAGTGCAAATCCGCGCCAAAAAATTTTTTCCGCCGCGGATTAGACCCCTTGGGGTGTATATACTCCCCCCATTCAACCCCGTGCCCATCTCTGGCAGTCCTACGGTCAGTATTAGTTGGTTACGGTAACCATAAAAACCGGATAAGTGTACACCGCGTAAGTACACGTACCAGACAACAGCACATTTTTGCAAACCTCGCGTGCCGCTTTTGTATGGAATTGTGCCCGGATAAGTGCAAAAACCGGATTAGTGTACAAAATTCTCTTTCCGGGTCGATGCGCATTCATCCAGTATTTATTCTACTGGTGCAAACGATTAGTTCACTGGCATTCGACGCGACGATAAGTAACGTGTAAACAGAAAATTTTGTCATTAAACGGACGATACAGTGTTTCAACGATTTCACGCCAATACTAGCTATCTGCAGTTATAGAATCAATGTTATCGAATAAATAAAGTATGTAGTTCGTGCTTTGAATTTTTGAAAGAAAGAATTGCTCTCAACTCAAGTTATCGTGTATTCGCTACCCGACATAGTTGCGCTTTTCTTGTGCAAAAAAGCAATGAAATTGTGAAGGAAAATTTTACTAGTCTCGAGGAGGGATCGGAGCCAAACTGCACATTCAGGTCAATTTTTATTTTATTTTCATCGTCGGAAAAAATTCTCTTCCATAGTGCGCTCGCAACCTGATGTTCAATAATTAGCAATGATCGTTACGCTGCGCTACATGGGAAAATTGCAAAAGGGAGACTGATTCCGGCCGGGATTGAACCGGCGACCTTCTGTGCTCTACGAAGCGTGTTAGACAGATGTGATAACCACTACACCACGGAACCACCTGATAGACGAAGCCTATAATTATGCTCAGTTTGCAGCAATGTTTGTAGAGTGTTTCTTCTTCTTTGGACTTCCACAATCGCGATAACCACGCCACCATGAGACATGGTCAAAGTATAGCCACGCTGCATTTGTCTCGCAGCAGAGCATATCACAATGTGGATTCATATTCATAACCGGTCTTTATGTTTGGCGCGCACCCTATTTCACTCTTGGTCTTGCAGCGTTGAACGGTTGCGATCTTTGTTTAAAATACGGTAAAATTGCAACATTCCGCGCTGGACCACGCTAAAACAAAAATGTCGCCGGGGACAAGCGCCAAAATTTCAATCGGTTTGAGTGTTGTCGCATACTGCAAATGTATTCGGGCTGCAAAAAAATCGCCGCATGTGAGATAGCGAGGCGACTAGTGCATCCGGTGGCAAAATGTCACCGGCGAATTTGCCGCTTGTCGTGCTGCATTGTGGCTGTCGTTTCTCAGGCCCTCCACTACTCCAGTTCTCTCTTGCAGGCAATACCACCTTTTGCAAGCTTCTTTGCTGGACATACCACTCGAAAATCATTCCCGTGAACTATCTTGTTTTGTTAGCAACAAAAATAGAAGATTGCTAAAGATATTCAACTCAAATGCTCTTGTTTGCTTTCAGCCAATTATCGTTTCCAATATTGATCGATATTCTTTCTTTTTAATCTCAGTCTGCCAATCAACAATTATTGGCTGCTGCTCCTCAAGTGCTGCAAGTTAAGCGGCAGTCACAATCCAGCGACAAGCGACAAGCTACACTTGTCACTAGCTACAATTTGTCGCCACTTGCATTTGTCGCGCTACCAGGCATGTCACAATATGGATTCATTTAAACATTTTGCATCCCACTTTATTTTTGGCGCGCATTCTATTCAAAATCTATGGCGTTGTAAATGTAGCGACGTTTGTTAAAATACGGTAGAAATGTAATATTTCGCGCTAGCCACGCGATAAACAAAAAATGTCGCTGGCGACAAAATGCTGCCAGCGAAAAAAGCCCAATTGGTTTGAATCTTGTCTCCGGCTTACAAATGTATCCGGGCTAAAATAAATCGCTGCATTTCGACATAGCACGGCGATGTAGCCGGATGCAATTGTCGCTTGTCGCTGCATTGTGACTGCCACTTTACCGACCGATAATTAGTTACGTGATTGCATCTGAATATTCAACGCACCTAAAAGTGAAGTGCTTTAAATTCGGTTCAGTAGTCAGGTTTCAAAACATTGTGATCAGTGCTCCGAGCCGTGTTCTTGACCAAGGACCTTTTTCGTGGACTGAAGGTACGCACGATCGACCAATGCACAGTCCTGTCAATATTGCAAAAATGAAAAATTGTTATTAAATAAATCAATAATTTTAATGAGACAGAAACTTTCAAAACGTGCACTGCTCTGCATGGGTTACAAATATTTTGTTTTTTGTTTCGTTTCTTTGTTTTTGAAATGAGTAAATGACGCAAGCGATATAATTTGTGCTCACGCTTCCATAATTAGGGATGAATAATAGATTCGGGCTTTGGACCGGACCGCATCAAGTACAAGACCGGACCGGTACTGGACCGAATGAAACTAAAATTTGTCGGACCGCTTGTCGGACTGATTGTTGGACTACGAAACTGTTGGGCCGACGCATCTATATCTTAAATGTGACGTATTGCATATTTTCAAATAAACCCTGCTCTCATATAGCCATGGGGTCTGTTTGAATATGCCATAAGAATGCTTGCTACCTTCGGAGATTGCAAGAAATTGCTGGATTTTTGCTGCAAAAGTAACCAAGCACTATTCTGTTTTAATTCTGATTTCGGAGAGAAATTTTATTGAGTTTATATTTTATTTACCTAGTATATTATTATTATTGTCTCTAATAAACTCCGAAATGAGTTCCTGTTGAAGTAAAATCTTCGTTCTCTAATAAGTCACGCCCTCGACAACAGCTGACTTTGTGGTGCCTGTTGAGCACATACGGTAACTGTGTGCTTTTGGGCGTTATTTGTCAGCTGACTTGCATTCGCCTTAAAACTTTATATATAAGTTTGCATAATGCTTATTATCTGCGCTTTTATCTTATCATTAAATGTATGCAGACGCTGAAAGCTTGCGAAATTTGACGACTTTGCAAAATTACGAAAACTGCCTGTACTTGTACCAAGTCACTAACTAAGAATAAAGAAGCAAAATCGTTCAATAAGGTAATGGTTTCATTCAAGCTTGCTTCCGCTGTTGCTAGTGGAACTCAAGACAGACAGCATTAGAAATTGTGATATTGCATTAAGATGGGTACGGAACCAGGTGCTTTTTGGCGTTGGTTACGAACGATAGACTGACTGGGGTGCTTGGAGGCTGGTCTGGGTGTAAATCAGACATAAGCACAGAGGAGGGCACCGTCCGCCGGCTGGAAGGGGTCGAAGCTAAGGTTTATGGGGGGTCAGAGCCGAAGCTAGGAGGTGCTGGGGGCGCAGCCCTACCCGCGGATTTTTCGCCAGCCCTCCCGGTTTTCCGTCACCCCCTCTGTTTTTTAGACTTTCAATAGGACCAGCCCCCGGTTTTCCGGGTTAGCCCCTTTTTTCGCGGTGACCCCCAGTGTACCGGTTCTAGCTTCGCGCCTACTGGGGCTTGTGTTATTTGACGTCATTCATTTCTATTAAAAGGTATTTGGAAATCGCGTAGAAAAAATTTGAGCTTCTTATCAAAGATACATGCAGCCGTGCCTCATATCCGAGGTTAGCGGGAATTTGCAAGACAAAATCCAAAAATCAGTAGAGGTTCGCACAAATAAGAGGATTCTTACCTGTTCATCGATATCCGGTCCATTCTAGGGGGGGGGGGGTTAAATAGGCTTTTTGGTTCCGTTTGTGGGAGTGAACTCCCGCAGTCACCCCACCAAAGTAAAACGACTTTAATAGAGACTTTCACTGTGTTTTTCAGGTTCCGAGCACTGTGATTCAAAAAACCTTGAATATTCCCTACGAGTTTGGTCCCTATTCGTGTGTCTCTATGAAAAATTGTGTCACCCCTTCTTCCGCTGAGTAATCTATCGAAAACAAGTTTAGGCGTGCACCAAGAGGCGTATGCTTGTAGGAAGTGAAAATGTTGACTCATAATTGTTTCTCAGCTGAAAGAATCATACGATATCAAAACCAAATTGATACCGCTCTAATTTCCGCTCAATTGTCGAAAGGAAAATAAGATGAGGCATGTTTAGCGTGGTATAGGAAATAACGCCTGATACCTAATTACTTCCCGCTGTAAAAGAATCTTACAATAAGGGAACAAACTTGGCATCGCTGTATTTCCGCTGAATTGTCCTACGAAAACAAGGTGAGGCATGTTTAACGAGGTACTGTATAAGACACTGCAAATGGAAAAACGCCTATACTTCAGCTTCAAGCAGTAAAAGCATCATACGACTCCACGTGTCTTTGCACCGCTTATCTCTTATCTGTTCGCCGACGACTCTGAACTCTCTACTCCGCCGCGTCCCCGCCCAGTGTTCGTTGCCGGTCGCCACCACGAGCGGCTGGTCGTAGCGTCCGCCACCAATACTGAGCAGTATTTGTATTGTATGCTAATGACCCCCACTCGGAAAAAAGAAAGCGCCTCTAGCTGCGGTCGGTGACGGGTACCGAAGAGATAGCGCGCCACTCCGACGCTGTTGCGTTGCCAAGAATAGTCCATTTACAATCTCAGGCGTAGGGGTTTAAGAAATAGCATTCGAGGGGAAGAGGGGGAACGAACCGGCGCATAGCAGAGGGTAATATTTTTGATTTGACTTCATACATCTCTCAGAATTGACATTATCGGATAAAAAATAGATTAGATACATACCGTAATGCAAAGGAAAGATAATTCTTAGTTAAAGGGACCGTCGGATCGGATCAGAACTTGGTCGAAATTAGTTCATTTTATTTCAAGCTCACGACCGGAACACTGCGAGAAATCAAACTTAAAATATTTTTTCTGTGAAAACGAAATCGAATTATAAAATATAAAGTTGCTTCGGAATTATATATTTTTATTTTTGTCTAAAACCGTGAAGTTTTTTACTTTAGGATCTTTTTTTGATTGAGCTGGATTCTGTAATATATGATTAAAATCATATATCACATAATCTAGCTCAATCAATCAGTTCTTTAAATTAAGCCTAGTTAGCGAGCCACCTCCCTCTCTCTCTGCTTTTTTTACTTTTAATAATGTGAAGAGTAAGGAGTGTTAAGCCAATAAGGAAATGGCAACTTTTCTTCTATCGCGAAACTTCATTTCGTTCTTCAATTGCAAAGGCCTGAGTTGTTCTTTGTACTCTCTTGAGAATTTTCTTGAACAACCTGTTGACAAATACATCTTTGCGTGATGTTGTGAAGTCAACACAAATTATTCACCAACATGACTCTATTTTTAGGTTCAGATTGCAGATCACAAGCTTCTCGTTATCAACAATTTCCTTGCCAAGGGACGATTAGCAGCGTGAAGATCGATTACAGTACCCAGAAAACTTAACCACGCCCAAACTTCAACTGAAATGATGCATTTTATCGACAGCAGCTTCCCACAAGATTTTCTTAGGAACCTTCGAGACTTCCGCGACTTGCACTTCCTGTGTGACTGTGTTCTTCGTATTGAGACCCAGCAATCGGTTCAAAATGCTGACTCTGACAGTCATACGGAAGACATATACGCGCACCGCCTAGTGTTGGCGGCTACTAGCAACTTCTTTAAAGAGCTCTTTCTGCTGAAAAAAGATCAGAAAGATAAGATGACGACTGTGAATTTGAAGTTACACACTCCAAATGCAGTCAACTGTTTCAAAGTCATTCTTGGCTTCCTCTACAGCGGTGAACTACATCTAAGAGACTGCAATCCGAAAGATGTAAAGCTTTTAAAAAATATAGCTAGTATCTCAAATAGGGGGCTTCTGAAAAAATAACTCTCGGAGTTGGGGTTCAAACAAGAAAAAAATTATGCAGGCATGAAGCCACTGAAACTGAGGGGGACCAGCGAGGCTGCATCGATACAGTTTGTCTAAGCCATTCACCTTGTAGCTTGCAATGAATCAACCTCATCCCAGCATATCTTGGTTGATCAAAGCCTATATATGGCAACTGTCGCCAACACCCCACCCTGTGTCCTCGCAAAAAATGTTGTGGCCCGTTTTTCGATTATTCCTGTTAGCACAAAATTTACAATTTTTTTTGTGCTTTCAGGTTTACCAAGTTGCCAAAGTGTGCCAGATTTTGGCACTCGAAGACCAACTCCGACCATCCAGCCCGCCAAAGATTTTGAAGCAACCGACGCCAGCTCCAAACTCAGATAACAATGAACGTTTGGATGACAACGGCCCAACTCCGCCAGCCCAACTGAATCTCTACTGCGCTCAGCACAAGCAAATTTGCTGTCCATGTCGCAACATGAGCAGTGACGGGTCTGTGGAAGCTGCTTATTTCCAGTAGGTCATGCAAAGGGGCTTGAAGCACAGAAGGTGTTCAAATGTGCTCAAGTATGGCCAAAATTAAGGCTTAATCAGAAGTAGGGCAGCGTGGGGCGCCAATGGTGCTTAGTATGGGGTGAATGAAAGTGAAGATGGTACTGGCCGGCGGTTGAAACAGTAATTTCTTTGGCATGATTTGCGCAAGCCGCGGGCGTCCAAATCTAAAAGGCGTTTGAGAAAGCGCGCGGTATTAGGTAACGAACAGTCAGCTTCAGCTACAGTAACCCCACAAAGAAATGGATATAGTAACTTTCGTAGAAGCTAAGCTACAGTAACCCTTTATCCAATACCCACTCTCCTCCAAATTGCGTACCTCATCACACAGCTGAAAAATCTGTACATGAAAAAGAAAGCAAGAAACTTATTATTGAAATTTTGCAGAGCGATGATGTCTGCCTATGAGCCGCGCTCGATGGTACCTTTCTCGCCCATGTCGAACCGGATGACGTTCGTGCCAGTCCAGTCGCCAATGGTCAGCATGGCTTCCGCTCCACCCGCCGCCACTCTGCCAACTATCGCTGCTGCCGAATTACATGCCAATATGGTCCACCATGGTACGCATTCGGTTTGAAAGTGTCCATTGACGAAAGTGTCCATTTCCAGGCTACTATGGCCCTCTACTACCTACGACCACCACGTTCGTTCCAACCGTCCCACATTCCGCACCCGCCTACCCTACGCAAATTCGCCAAGGTTTCCCGCCAATGATTCAAATGCCGCTCAACGGACAGCAGTCACTGATGTCAGCATCGACTCCCAATAGTCCGATGAGCAAACATGGAATGAGGTCCATGGAAGGCGACGGCCAGATGGATGAGCAGACGCCGAGGAAGACGATGGCGAAGCGAGGGATGAATGCGAAGCAGACGCAAAGGCCATCTCCGCCTGATGCGCCCTTCGACAACTTGGGCGATATCATCATCCCATCTTCAGAGAAAGAAGGTTGGATGAGCATGAGTTTGTTAAATTATAAGGAAATTCGATGATGACTTCCTCATTTCGTCCTTGTCCTTTCGAAAGGAGAATGGGAAGGGTAGACAATCATTGTTACGCTGGGGAAAATCGAATCTGGCTTTTCAAAAATCTTGCTGAGGGCAAGAGTTTTCGTTCGTTACTACAACTCAATACGTTCTTCTACCCCATCTATTTCGTCATGCTTTATCGGGTTCGCCTTGAATATTATCAATAAGTGAAAGTGACATGAGAATCTTTCTAAGGGGTATGGATCTTAATTCATGTGCTACAGTACCCAATCTTTTTTATCCCACTCTTTATCGCATTAGTGTTGAACTAACTTCAAGCAGCATCTTCTTCAAAAAGTCTCGATTAAGTTGATTCATAGTACGATTCCGTGCAAAGACCGAAGTCCTTTGCTTTGCATCACTCTCAGACATGTCTTTCGATAAATAAACCCAGACATGCAAAAATGGCGTGACGTGTGATATCAGTTGCCTTGCTTCTATTTCGCCCATGGAAACGGTTCCGCTAATGTGGGTTGGCATGCCAACCTCTGATGCATTTCCTGTGCAAATAGTTCCAAGCATATTTGACATATTTTACGAGCAGCATTTTGCACAAACAGTGACGTGGGCGGTCTGCCAACGTCGTTATCTTCTCCACTAGCGTCAATGTAACGTACGTAGTAGAATCAAGTGATCGACCACCCATGCCAAAAGCTCTTATCCACGTAAATAGGCGAATTAGCTGTCATATGTGGGCACATTTTGTCCATGACATCTTACTTAACGACTATCATCGGCTTTTTCATGTCATCATGTGAATAATGCATGATGCTGTTCTTGATCGGCAAATAACACTGTCATCATCGTGCATGTGGACTGTGGTCGGGTCAGCAAAGGTGTAGACGAAGCAATGAAATTGTGATCTGTTATCAGTCAAATATAAGTGCATTGCAAGTTTACACTTGTGGTTTTGCGGTTTTGCACGCCTGCGACCAACAGATAATAACAGGTCGTTGCTCGGGGGCAACACATGACATCGTTGCAAGACTGCACATAAAGAGAACACATTACAACATATACAAAAACAGATACGTCTTACCCTCTTATAACGATCAGTTTCATGACGAAGACCCACATATAATGAAAGATCCTAAACCAAATTTTCGGTTCGCTTTGCTGTTTGCATATACTTTTTTGCTCTTAATAACGGGCCGTTCTTATAAGAAATAGTTTTATCGGATATTAGTGTTTGTTATAAGGGGGAACAGTACGCCTACATGTTTCGATTACAAATAATTCCGGCAAATACCAACAGCTAGTAGAATATTCCAATGATTTGACGAGATCATTAATTTTGGCTACTTATATCATAGGTTTGTCGTAATAATCTCAAATGCACTCAGCAAATAATTCTCTGCATCCAATATAAATACAGGTCTAATTGAATATGCAGAATAACGCAATGCATTCTTTTAGCGAAGCCGCCCTATTGCGAGGAGCGCAATCAATTATGAGTGAGAGATTAGCATTTTGTTTTTCGAAGAATTCGCTCAGTGTTTTGGGAAGGTACCACACAATAAATGCAGTTTGCTTTCTTGTCAGGATGCTGTCAACATGCATTCAGCTGCAGTTGAAAAATTGAATCCCCCTTTCCTCCCAACAGACGTTGACTGAAACGAACTCTGCGCGATCTATTTGAGATTAAACGGTAACTCGTTTTCGGTAGTATCTGATCCAATCCGATTAAAACAAGAAGTCAATAGTTGCACTACTTTTTTGCTAAAAGCCTAAAATATTTCTTTTTGATATCATTTTCGACTGAATTAAGGATCCAACTGAAGGTGTAGATCAAACATAAATTTCTCTGGTTTTCAGGATGGTGTCGAAACAAGAAATATATCGAACGTGTCCCGAACGGATTCATGTGTACAGTATGCCGCAAGGTTTACGGTCGCTACAACTCTGTTTCATACCATGTGACTATCTACCATCGAAACCCACCCATCAAGTGCGACGAACCGGGTTGTCAGTTCACCACCAGAGAAGCAAGATATATCCATTTCCATAAATACTACAGACACCATATCGCGCTTCCAGAGTCAATTGATTTGGGTACGGCAGGATTTTTCAATGTCTCTAAAGTTTGGTCTGACTGGTTCATACACATTATATTATTATTTCATCATCGTCTTGTTCCTCCAATTTGTACCTAAAACTAAACTATATCAAAAAGCAACTGTTTTGAAAATGATTATTTAAGCAGTATGCGGGTAATCAACTGCTGTCCCGTACATTCGTACGTCACGCATACGACACTCTCCTACCCAACCTTTCAGATTACACCCACATTAAAGCATAATACAGTATATATGTACGAGGGTGAGGTTGATTTACCATTAACCCACAAAAAACCATACAACCATCCAATATTTTCATCTCAGTAAGGCCTTTCTAAATTTCAACTACTAACGAACCAATGCCTTAAATACCGATCGGATAATTCATCAATGAAATTAAATCGACATATATCAATCGTTAGATCGTTCGGATATCGTATACTTATTTTGAACGTCAAATCGCAATCCTCCCTGCCTATTTAAGAAGCCGAATTCGTCAGATTTTTCGTATTTTATTTTCCTTTTTTCAGGCTCTCGAAAATGCCCATTCTGCCGACACGTGTCAAAATCGCCGGCTATGTTGGAAAAGCATGTTAGCCGTCATATGCCGGACTGCAATCGAGTGGGACGGATGTATCAGTGTCCGCAATGTCCGAAGGAAATTAGTTCGCAAAAAGCTATGTACGATCACATTTTGACCCATTCGGAGGACAAAAACTACCCCTGCGATCAATGCAACTATAAGTGAGTTACATTTAAGTTATACAGTAAAAACCGGATAAGTGCACACCGCTGAAGTGCACAAACCTTATAAGTGCTCAAAAAATATCTTTCCGGGTCGATGTGCATTTGTCCGGTTTTCACTGAAATACCGGCATAGTGTAATGGGTAACACGCTAGGCACATAATCTTGAAGATCGAGTTCGATTCCCGCAAGCGGCGATTAATATGGCTTCTCTCCACCAACTTTCTGCAGACAGTTATTTATTTTTGCTAAACTTATCTCTTTTTGCAGAGGTCAAACAGAAAGCAGCCTGGTGCAACACGTCTTATTCAAGCACAGCTCCATCATGTTCAAGCAAAAGATGCGCTGCAAGATTGATGATTGCAATTTCACCAGCGCCAGCCTCGAGGCGATGCATGAGCATAAAATTCGTGTGCACGGCAAAATCGATGATGCCACTGACAATGCCGATTCACTACTGGAACATTCAAGTCTTGAAGAAGAGGAAGAGGACGCTATTGACGAAGCCATGATCGATGAGGATGACGACGAGCTGATCGACGTCGATGGTGAGCCGATGGCCTCCTCGGACGCCATCATCACTCCCCCACCAGCGTCATCCACTTCGAGCAAATCTTATTCAATTGCCGCCGCCACGTCTCCGCACAGCTTTTCCTCCAATGTCAATGGCAATGGCAACATCAGTCCATTTATCAACACATCAAAGCAGCCTGGTTTTTCGACTAACAGCAGCAGTATTTTGTTAAGCAACTGAGCAGTCAAGCTGATTTTAGTCATCTTTGACTAAAGTCAGTTGGCTGTATACTTCTGTGAAAATGTAGCTGTTGCTACAAAGGATTACGGCGTGGTCTGACATCTGATGGATGGCGGCTTACCGTTTTCGCATTGTTTTTTGTCAAGAAGGGTGGAGTTTGCGCTCACAAGAAAAAATGATTCAATCTGGAAGAATTGCAAATGCAGCTGATGGCATGCCTTCGCGATTGGTGCTTCTTATTAATAATAAATTATCGGGTTTATCCGATTAGAAGCCGATTAGATTAGAAACCTGTTTTAATAGGTTTGGGCTATTTTTACGTATTTACTTTGGCCTCAAATAGAAACCCTCAGACGTCTCGATTTTAAGTTTAGTTTCCTGCCGTCAGACAGGATAACATATGAAACTGCATCCAAAAATTGAAAAGTCAATAAATATTACCCGGAATTGATAAAATATTTAAGAGATTCAATTTGGGGCTTCTAATCAGATGATCTAGTGCTAAGTCATCTTTAATCGATGCAATAAGGTAATAGGCAGGAACACTTATTTTCAATGAAGGAATAAGTTAGTACAACTGCGCAACTTTCCAGGACGCTAGCCTATTGTTCTTGTGTTTAACAGTATGTTGCTTTCCGAAATGCACTTCAGTTACTTTATTATTATGGCGATGCTCGTTATATGCTTCCTTCAATGTGCTCAAGTGGACGATTTTTGTGCACTATTTTCAATTTTATTTATTATTTTGTTTGGTATCTTTGTAAATTAAAACTGTAAACTTAACTATTGCAAACAAAGTCTCTTTGATTGAATTGGGGTATGCAAATTGTCACTGTTATCGTTATTGTTTTGTGTGAATTACAATTTTTGCTACCATTTGGTACTTTGATGCGTTTGATATTTTAATGTGCTTCGTTTAATGCAATGCTGTCCATTGCTCCTGTATTGCATTATCGAGTGATGTCTTTGACTACTTTCTTTGATTGTCCAGCGCGAAATGAAAGTGTACCATATGCTCGACTTGTTGCATTCCCGTGCCAGTATGTCCCAGTTTGCGCAATGTTGTGCATTGCTTTTTGTTTCTTCACGTTGTCGAAGTCACATCGGATTAACGTTCTTTCTTGCCATTCGCCAATCGAATAAAAAGCGAATGTGCCCTACTTAAGATAGTAAACTTAAAGAGACACTTACGAAAGCAACCATTTTTCGCAGCCGTTATCATTGGAGCTTAGACTATACAGTACAATGGGAAAGCGAAAAAACCCTCTCGCAGCTCGTCGTGACAGTTTTTTGATGGGCACACCTGACAGAAACTTTGTACCATGCACTGCGTTACATTGTACATGGGCTGATAATTCGGGGGGGGGGGGGTTAAAATTACGTTTCAAATATACAGAGGTGAGAACGTTGGAGTTCAGTGCAAATACCAGAAATGGGTCAGCACTTTTACCCCTAGGTGCCTTGAAGGGTACAAAATATTTTGCAAATCGCGTTCACGCCTTACTTCAACCCAACGCACTAACCAGCAGCCGTAGGAACCAATGGATC
Source organism: Plectus exinocaudatus (assembly GCA_034698105.1). Lineage (NCBI taxonomy): Eukaryota > Metazoa > Nematoda > Chromadorea > Plectida > Plectidae > Plectus > Plectus exinocaudatus. Next base: position 8,091 of record JAQGAX010000017.1, on the reverse strand, counting down.
TAATTTTTTTTAGACCGAGCTCGGTCTAAAATCCGCTCACTCCATTGGTTGGATTTGAATTTGGAATAACTTGGTTGGTCAGAAACCTCACTCGGTCTAAAAAAATTCGGTCGAGTGATTGGTTCCTACCGCTGCTGGGCAGAATGAGTCGCCATTGATAATTTACAGTACATCTGTATATTTTGTTACAATAGCTCACGTTTAATGTGAACACAACGTTTCATTTAATTAATTCAGGTAAAGGCACTTCCGATATGCGGTATTTATTCTAATAATTTGACCTTCTCTAATAGTACGACCCTTTCCAATTGTGCGACCCCCTAGAGAAGGGTCGAAAAATAGTGTGACCCCCTCTAATAGTGCTATTAATCGTACTATAATAATGATCTCGATTAGTGCGATTGAAAAGTAGTGCGACCGGTCATACTATTAGAATAAATACGGTATGTTCCATTGTCAGCGAATTGTTTGCGTTTACGACGTCGGATCCTACAATTGGTCTAACATTCAAATGGATGGTACGCTTAGCTTATTCATTTGAAAAATGTAAACTGCAAAGCAGAGCACGAATAAGCTTTTGGTACTCGAATCACACATTGCACCATACCAGTAAACCAGGGCCGTGCCATCGTTGGAGCCATTGGAGCCATAGCCGCAGGGCGCACGGCGACGCAAAGTATAAAATTGGCGCCAAGGGGGCGCCAGACGGAAGTTGATGGGCGCCGTGCCCCAGGGCGCTTTGAACCCATGGCACAGCCCTGCTGTAAACAGGGGGTCCAGAGGAATCACCCCCTTTGGCCAGGGGTCCGACCCTTCTAGCCTTCCCCCCCCCCCCGGCCGCGCCGGAACTTTTTATTGACGTTTTTTGAATTCGCGCCGGAATCCCGACACGAAGTACCGTAGCGCCTACCCCCCTTCCCGACCTTTCAGACCAAGCGCGTAGCCAGAAACCGAAGATTGGGGGGTAAATCCGAAGGACGGGGGGAAATTCAAAAGTTGGGGGGGGAAACTCAAAATTTTCCTCACAAATGTCAAAATTTTCGCAATTGATGGGGGAAGATCCAAAAGACGGGGGATTCCCCCCCCTAGCTACGCTCCTGTTTCAGACCCCCCTGACCTCAGACAGCCGTTGCAGGTATGCACTGCACAGAGCATAAGCCGATAAATTCAGCATTAGGTCTGGATTCCGAATGTCAACAACATTAATACGGGTTCCTGTTTCGCCGAGCCACGAATGTCTACATCGAAGATTCCTATATCCTAATGAGACTTAAATTTGGCGTCGAGGGCGAATCGTGAATATGATTTGTGCGCTGACCTGCAAGTGCAAGGGAAGGTTATCGGTCATTCTCGTGAGAGTGAATGGCCAGTGTCCGGTTGGCCACGAGATACACGACGGCGGTTAAGTTTGCTTATGAATGTCGGACGTTCGGCCTCGAAGCAAATGATCGAGGAGAATGCAGCCTTAATCAAAAGTGGGCTCGATGGGTAGGCTAAGCAGGGATGGACTTTGCTAAGGGAGGCTTTCATAACCCTATAAAATTTAATATTTTTAGCCTCATAGCTAGCACCCCTTTTTTCAAAGGTCTCCAAAATCCAACGGTTCAGAAACCCTTATGTATAGCAAAATTTTTCTCCCCTAATCTTCAACTTCCTCGAGGATGAGACCTGTTTGGCGAGATACCCCCTCAACCTCCATAGATCACCTCTACTTTCGCAACAGCTCGGCATGATGTAGCATTGATCATAATAATAATCTCTTATCATATTGATCTCTATTCTGCACGTTCCATGTGGTGCTTCGAGCGAGCAGCGTTAGTAAATAATGCGAGGGTCTTCATATGACACAAGGCAATGACGCTTTACTAGGGACTATCAATATACGTATCATTATATTGCACAAAATTCGCGTCTATTATTCGGTCTTAGAATGTCCTTGTCCTAGCGTTTGCAAAAATATATTACTCTCTGGTGTTTCTCTTTCAGACAATTAAATTCTCGATGAGAAATGTCGCAAATTATTGCTCTGTATTACTGTATTCTGCGAAACCGCAAAAATTATCATTTGTCAATATTCTTGGACATTGCCCTGTACCGTTAAACGCGATTAGGTGATAAGCGATAGTTTTGATTTGCTTAATGTGAGAGTTTCGAGTGTCAGAGTAGTCGATAGTATTGGAGTTGGCCTAACTAGGCTCCCTGCCGCACAACGTCTTTCAGAAAGTAATAATTCTTATCTCACCATCGCGCAACGTATTTGCTGTAACTGGGACGCGACGCGACGCACGCTTGCAATTCCTCGACTATGCATGAGTTTTACTCAACTTATAGGTATGGGTGGCGTTGTCGAGGTCCTCCCAGAATAGGGGGCTAACTAGAATCCCTGGGGCAATGTACGAACACTAATACAGTATCACAAGCGAGCGCAGCGGTGTTCTTTCGGCGGGAGGCAAGCTGATTGGCTGCCGTCAGCAGCAGCCAATCAGCGTGCTTTCCGTCGAAGGGCTCCTGGTGCGCACGCCACTGCCCCATTTGACTGAAGTTCGGGTTCCGTTCCATAAATTTTGAATTTTGATCGGTACGAATTCTCTCCTTCGGAGGCCACAGCAGCGCGCCTCACAGATGTAGGACTACGGTCGACGGCTAAGGCAGGAAAGATTTGACAAAAAGTGCCGTTTAACTAGTATCAATTAAATTTCCTCACTGCATCCAGGAGGCTTGCGGATGATCCATAATTAAATAACATGCCCTCTTGGTGATCAAAATTTCTCATATTCGTTCCCCGTGCCCCTCTTGAAAATTTTGGTAGACTTGCTACAGTAATCCGCGGCTAATAAGTGAATTTAGTTGCACAGCATTGCTTAAAGGGACTTAGCATTGAATTGCATCTGGATGCGGAATGAGAATTCGCCTGAGAATTCAAAATAGGCACTCAAAGAATTGAGGTACATGCTCCCTTTGTCTCTTCATTCTTTTTTGCTTACCGTACTCTATCCCTTATTTGTCTCCAGCGGGATTTCAACGATTTTTTTGCAGTTTTCATTGAACAATTTGATTCAGTGCATTTGTAGTCTGCTTAAATTGCTTTAGTATGCACAAAACGTGATGCAGGGATCAGGAAGACAATTATTGCAATAGTTTTGAATCGCATCACGCTTACCGTATTCCGTTACCAATGAACGGACTGTGTTAAGCTAAGTAATGCAAAGATAGCGAACTTGCAAATGTACACAAAGTTTTGCAAACACAGCAATGGGCTTGAATGGAAGCTTTGGCATGCGTGCACATCAGCGAAGAATGAAGATAAAGTGTTGACATCGCAAGCATTAATTGTGCATTGTGACTTGCAATTGCGTCAGCACAGGATGGTCAAAGTTGCGCGAAAGTCTTATCGCCTTGACAGAAACTGCTTTTTACTGTAGACCCCAGACGGCCCGGTTTTGGTTTTGCGTTCAAGAATGTAGGGATCCGCCCATTCAGCCATCCCCAGATGGCCCTAAATAGAGGATTTTCTTTACCTTTCAGTAAACAATGCCAACAGTCTTTGCTTATCTAAAATGTTTGCCTTCAGACCGCTGCACACAAGTTTTCTTTTGTTTTGCACTTGCAGTTTGAGTTGAGCGAACAGAGGAGGGACGGTGAAAAAGGATTTTGGTGAATCACAAATGATAAACTTGGCAATGAATGGGAAAAAAGCGAATGTTAAGTACGTTGTGGAGCACATCAGATTTTTGCGACAGGAAATCGATTGTCGTGTTGGCTCAACTTCTCGTACAAACTTCTATTATTCGACTTTGATTTTCCGTTTTAATGTGTTTTTGCTCTATACCATTCTTTCATCATTGTTGCTTGGTGCTCAGAACTTTCTGAATGCAGAACGAGACAAATAATTTTTTCTTTGATATTTGCAACGGCAGAGAGCAGTTTTCCTTTTGCATTATATGTAGCTCAGAATTTGCTGTGATGTCGCTGAATTTCGAATCCTGAAGACGCATAAAGCGCAACTTTTTTACGCAAAAAAATCGAGTCGGCTTCTGTATTAGAAATGAAACTATTCCCTGAGACAGAGATAGAAGAGAATGTAGTATTGCATAAAAAATTTAAATACGATCAGTCATTTGTTGAATAACATCTCATCCCGGAAAAAACACTAATAATTTGTGATAATTTTCGTTCTTTCTCGTAAAAGCATGACAACGCTGCGTGTTTTTCGGTGTCATTCGATCATGCTATTTTACTGTTTGTACTGATCCCTTTTTTCTTAATGCATTCGCAGTCTCACAAAGAATACATGTGATTTCGCTTGAACGAAAGAACGAACTGTTGCTTTCCCAGCCTTCATCAATTGTCTGGATTACATTCGCTTCATGTCGCCCAACAAAAGACATTATTGTGCGCGTAAACGACAGTGGTAGTTGTTTGAAATGGCTATTCCGAGTTTCCAATGCAGTGTGCATGTTGTTACGTATGATTCGCAACATTTGCAATGGAATTAACTACCGCGACCGCTGACGCGCATGATAACTACTTAACATGCTGGTCGCTTTATTTTCGAACGGCGTCCTTTTTGGCACCAATGCAAACAGACAAACACATGATTTGGGATTAAAAACCGCAGAGCGTATGTTTGCACTCTATTTCTGGCTTGGCAAACGCTGTTATTACCGATTACTCTTAAACGCAGTATATTACTTTGGCTATGAGCCCAATATACAGGGTGGCCCAATAAAAACTGTAACCTTTTTAATTTTGGTGTATCTCTGCAACCAGTGTATCAAATTCTAAGTTAATCATTAATAGTCCAATGCATCACAAACAGTTTGACAAAATATCAGATCAATCAGCTGCTTCTAAAAAAATTGCCATCGAATTAGCCGCTAACTTCTTAATTCGTCAATTTTCAAGCGCTAGAAGATCGCTTTTTTCATAAAAAGTTCTAAATTTGACATCTAGTAGTCTGAAGAAGTTTCTGGCCTGTTCCAGCCAGAGCTTGATTCACATTCACATTCGGCAGTAATCGTTTATAACTAGGGTTGTAACGGGGACGGGGAATTCCCCGTCCCCGCGGGGAATCCCCGTCCCCGTCCCCGTCCCCGTCCCCGAAATTTGGTTTCTTCCCCGTCCCCGAAATTCCCCGTCCCCGAAATTCCCCGTCCCCGAAAATTCATTTTTCCCCGTCCCCGAATTCCCCGTTTTGTTAATTTAGTTCAAAAAAGTCCAAAATGAGCTTTGAACATGCAAAATTTGGTAACTCAGACGATTACTAACTATTAAGATTGCAATCATATAAAGTCGCTGCTGTTCAGTGGCTCATATGAACGCATTTTGAAATTGATATTTGTCCCCGTCCCCGAAAATCCCCGTCCCCGAAAATTCCCCGTCCCCGAAATTCGGATTCCTCCCCGTCCCCGAAATTCCCCGTCCCCGAAACTTGATTTTTTCCCCGTCCCCGAAATTCCCCGTCCCCGGAATTTCCAAATCCCCGTCCCCGTTACCCCTATTTATAACGAAACAACTTGAACACTGCTTGACAGCAAACTGCTGTCAATGTGGACAAAGAATGCGTTTTGGGTGCGAACAGTTTTCAGACGGGATTGGTGGCCATTGTGAAAGCAGATCGCAACCAAATCAAAAAATTGTCTCAGAAGCACTAAATTGCGTTTTGGTTTGCCAAATCGTTAACTTCGATGTCAAATTTAGAACTTTTTATGAAAAAAGCGATCTTCTAGTGCTTGAAAATTGACGAATTAGGAAGCTAGCGGCTAAATCGATGGTAAATTTTTTAGAAGCAGCTGATTGATCTGATATTTCGTCAAACTGTTTATGATACATTGGACTATTAACAATTAAAAAATCTTAGAATTTGGTTCATTGGTTGCAGAGATATAGCAAAAATAAAAAGGCTACAGTTTTTATTGGGCCACCCTGTAGAGGTGATAACAGTGCCTCTTCGTGAGATGATGAAAATTAAACTAACGCTTTGAGAGCATAGAGATAAAGATATCGATGTTTTCGGTTCTTGGTCATAAAAAATACATTCCAGCACCAATGCTGCAAGCATTGCGAAACTTGAAACTGAAACCTAAAGCGAAAAAATAATTGTAGTCAAAGGGACTTTTATCGGACATTTTCCATGAACGATAGGTGATGTTAAGTAACTTAATTTTCTGACCATTTTCGATACCCCTCCGAATTGCTTGCAATTTTACCTCTCCTATAACGTGATTGTTGTTTATGCTACAGTAATGATCCGTTGTCCACCGTTCAGTGCGCATTAAGCGGCATTGTCTGTATTACGATGATCACTACAAAGTGAAAGAATACTTGTTGATTAACTTTTATTTCCGCCTGAAGCACCTTTTCGATATTCATATTGAGGAAAAAGGTGTACGCTTCTTTTGCTTGAAAAAGATTGTGCAGCGCTACTGTGGGAGAGTCGTTCGATCTGCACTATTGTAGTTCATCGTCAGTGTTATCTTCATAAGTAGTGTGCATGATTTGAGCATGATTAGTATTGAACCTTTACTATGAGTGGGGGGCGGTATGAACTCAAAACGATCATTGAAGCCATGATCATGAGATTGCAAAATGCATCTGCTCGCCGTCATGTAAAGATTTTTGATGAAATAGTCCGGGGCCTATTTCATAAAACTGTTGAGAATTGAGAATTGAGAAATTGAGTTTGCTTTATCTCGTGAAGAATTGAGAATGGGTTATATTTCTTCACCTGAGTCTCAATTCTTCACGTGATAAAGCAAACTCAATTACTCAATTCTCAATTCTCAACAGTTTTATGAAACAGGCCCCTGGTGATATGAACCGCAACACCTACATTTTCTTGCGTTCGTTTTAGTTGGGATGCGTTTCTTTCATATGACTACTGTTCTTAAAATCTCCTTTTCGAATACCGTAATCCTTAGGTGTCGAATAGACAAACCGCTCGTCAGCATTTAGCAGGAGAGCGTGGGTGTCACACAGTCTACAAATTGTGGCGCCATATTGCTATCACTTTCTACAGCCCAACTCCGCATAAGACAACAGAACTTCATACAACATGTTGCCGTCGCAATAAAACACGACGTCATAGAGATTGCCCAATACGTCATAAAACAACTCACGCCCAAGCGCGAGGCAAGAAACACACGCAAGTAGTAACTAAGTACAAAGCTTATTACAGTAAGCGATGACGAATAAAGGTGTAGTCTATGCGATAAGAAGTGTAGCATGCGTTTATCTGCGATTGACGCCCTCTGATTAATGAACAAAGGATGATGTTACGTTTGCTCAATCATTGGGCGGAACAACTACGCATCATGACGCAATGGAAGCGAAGCAAGAGTAAGAAGAGAGCAGATGGATGTCGAAAAGGGGATCGCGTCTACATCAAATTTGAAATTAGTAAATGAGTGTTTTAATGCATATAGTGTTTCCAGGGCCGGATCATGGGTGTTGGGGGTCCGAGTCACAAACGAGTTGAGCCCGAGGCACGTCGAGCCTTGGGGGCCCACTATTACGGAGGGTAACCCCCAAAGTGCGTAAGCCGGGGCCCCTCCAGTACTACGTTAGGTCGGGGGCCCGAGGCAAATGCCTCGTGTGCCTCATTTATGATCCAGCCCTGGATGTTTCATGTGCTTTCTTGATTTATTCTATTCGAACAAAAGCACTACACTGAGACAGGCGCGTAGCTAAGGGAGCAGGGGGCATTTTCCCAGTTTTTCACAATTCTCAATGAGTGCCCCTAAGTATCCCTCAATTACTTCCAAGTTTTCCAAGGTTCCCAAATTTGCCCTCCCAGTTACCCCCGATTCTAGCTACGCTCCTGTACTGAGATGATTGCAGAAATTTGGAAAAAATCAAATTATTCCTCAATAATTACTACGTTTCGGAGCAGCTGTTATGTTACGGTCGCGTTACTGTCGGAAAGGGGTGTCCAGAGAGGTACGAAAATCGCGGTACGTAGTATTTAAATTATCCCTTTCTCGCAGCCTCCAAAATTTATAATTTACTCTCAGTTCAAAACGCGCTTTCATCGTCGATGAACATTGGTCATATGACTCATTTCGGATCCTTAAACTAAAATAGTCTCTTTAT